>JAQFJA010079323.1:0-11203 GCA_029874485.1 Naso brachycentron
CTAACAGTTAGCTACAAAACACACCGAGCTGGACAACTTCCAATCAAATTCCTTCAAAACACTCAGTGTCCCGCCCCAAACATTGATTATCGCGCCCGCTGGATAACACCCAATCAAATTCGTTTTCCTTACTCGTGTAAACTCGTGCTTTCACTCGGGTCTTTAAAAAACAACTATGACATGGGAATTATTAATCAATGTTCTTTATAAAGTCAGTTTGCATATACATCAACCTGAAGCTACATTGTTGTATTGACAGTCAGACAGTGAGCCTACTATATGTTCACATTACAGATCCTCCAAGAGGGAGTACTGATTGGTTTAAATCAAGTTATACTCATTTAATAATAAAATACATGTCTGTATTGGATACCAACTGGATCATTTATATTGCACAACCTTTCACGACCACTAGAGGTCAGAGTTTTGCCATCTATGGATGACAGCCTATAGAAGACACTGCTCATTAATTACACTGTCTCCGGTGCAGTCAACAAATAACAGAATACCGCATAATTGCTATCCAAAGGTCTCAAGGGGGAACTGCAGCTACAACTGCAGTGGAAATAAAGGTTACCACTGTCATTGTGCCAGTAATGCTTGAAAATCACACACAAAGATGAGTGAAACTATACATGGGGGGGGGGATCTGTGTCAATATGCAGTCCTGGAAAAACTAAAACAGGGGAGCAAAAGCTTTTTTATGGTGTTTGAAGACATCATTAAGCACTGCCCAAAGCTAATAAAAATATTAGTCACTGATCTGAATATTAGCCTGAATATCCTATTTCTTTTACCAAAAAATGAGACATTTCATTAAGGAAATTCTTCTAGTTTTTATCATAACACTAACAAACCTTGTTTATAGAAATTGTCTGAAACAAGAAATCTGGAACAACTGAAACTTTTTCCCACAAATGATTTCCAGGAGCAAATACTTTTTTGAGCATTTTCTTTTTTATGTGTGCATAGGGTATTGGATTTGTGTGTATCTACATATACCACATCTAGACGTTGGAGAGATCATTTCAAGATAAGAAAAGAAAATGGTTCAAGAGAAGTGGCACCTTTTTAAAAAAGTCCATCGCGCATACTTAATGGCAGCACCTCTGAGTCTATCTTTGGGAAATGCTTTGACATGTCTTCAGGTTGTTACAAGGGGAATTTTTCAGAGCAACAACACTGCTGTGTCAGCAGCGGATCTACCTGCCACTGAACAAGAACACCTCTGAACAGCTGTAAAGTCCGCTTACTGTACAAACCAGAAACAGCTTTTCTGTAATGACCGCAAAAAAAAATTGTTCTACCTCACTGATCACTTAAAAAACATCTCAAGACAAGCCTCAGTGAGCAGGCAAAGGCAAACATCGTGCTGCTGTTGTTAATGCAAAGCTGTGAATTTGAGTAAACAGATGTGATATTTAAAAATATACAGGAAAAAACAACTGTCGCACAGTCAGTATGTCACAGATTTATGATGACACCAAGCTGTTTTTGCTTTTTTGGGTTGGCATTCAGTCATTTTTTCCAATAGTTAAGTTACATATACTGTTTATTTATGCATCCTTAATCCATGTTAAAGTGCTGAAAAGTGTTTTTTGAGCAGCTGCAGAAGATAAATATCCAAATGGCTGTAACGTGACATACAGGCATTTCATTTGACACGGACGCTTTAATATGCAACCCTTATAACTGCATTCCTCTACTGGCATGATGAGCATTGCAAAGCCAGGATGTTTATCGTGCAGAGGAGCTGCAACATGTCCCAGATGACTCCAGTCCAGTTCTGAAGTAGACACATCTGCACACATAATGCGACACCGCTCTGCCTCCTCCTCCTCCTCCTCCTCCTGCTGCTGCTCCTGCTTCACTGTCATCCTGCAGTTGGCTGCAGTCATCCGTTAAAAAAAAAAAACTGCTGCATTTTCAACCATGTGTCTTCCATTGACTGACACATGTTTATTTACCAATACTGTATTGTAAAAGTAGGCTACGTGCACAACCAAACATCCTGTACTTGGTCAGGATGAGCAGAAGCGAAAAAAAAATATTGGTTGCTAAGTTTCAGGTATCAGAGAATGATGTGAGAAAAAAAACAAAAACAAAAACAAAACATACTGAGCCTGAAAGTGTAATAGTGCAAGACATGTGATACTTGACTCGTCACTTCTACCCACAGGGTTTATTTTTATCACTCAATGCTGAACCATGGACGTAAATAAAGCATAACTCTTCAGCAACAACTGATGCTTATCATTGAAACTGAGGACAAGTTTCCACTTGTACACAGTTTTGTGTCTTTTGTACCTAAAATATGTCTACCTGGTGACTCACACACACTCTATCACCAAAACAGCTGCAGCTCCTCTGACACTGAAATAAACTGACTGCATGATTTAACACTTAAATGTTTTTCTTTCTCTAAACTCTTCTTTTTCTCAGTATAGCTCTTCCACTTTTTCATCACACGTATTACATCCTGTAACATGAAGAGCAATGTGCCAATTAAGTTTATTATCATTCTTCTCAGAAAGACTGCGCTACGTTGGTGCATTTAAAGTAATCAAATGCCAGAGCACTGCGGTTTGTCTGTGACTGCTGACAAAAAGGCCTTGTTTGTGTTTAGGTAGTGTGACAGGAAGCGATGACGTGTGTTTCGTGTAAGACGGCAACTTGGGTTTCAGCTCAGCATGAAAACAAACAGACACATCTCTGCGAGGTGTCATCACTACTTGAGTTTACTGAGATGCAAGTGGAAGTTCTGATGTTCAGCTAAAATTCAACAGCGGTACAAATTCACAGAAAATTGATGTGAATGGAATGCACATGATGAGATAAAAATATTCTCTGAAAAATGCGTTCGGGCCAGCCACATCATCTTGCACGCTCTGCCTTAACACGATTCAGTATCCTCTATGACGCATTTGGGTTTGTGAGAGTGTGTTGGATGAACTGGTGACAAATGGGGTTTTTTAAATGATGACTTGCCGTCTCTTAAAACTCCCAAACTGGTGAAACTAAACATTAGATCTAAAGTAACTGCAGGGCCTTTCCCACCTCAAGATAATTCAAACATTTATTTTTACTAGACAGTAATTTCACAAATTTTCGGGAATCTGAGATAAAGACAAATGACAACATTCTTCCAGTCAGTCCTGTAAATGCTGTAAAACATGAGTAAAGGACAGAAATGTTAATTATCTAGTCATCTTCTTACTGAGCTTAACATGCAGAGTGAGAGTTGCGGGCTGTATTTTGTAGGTTAACGGGCAAAACGTGAACCTTTTTTTTTTCTGCATGCTTAGACATTATATGACTACATTAATGAAGCTGTTCACATCAAAGCAACAGTAGAGGAAATTTAAAAACCCAATGAAATGAAAGTTTTAATCCTTTGTCCATGTATTAACTGTTCATGTATCTCATGCTATATGCCAAATGTATGTTGAAAAAAATTTTTTTTTTGGGGGGGGGGTGTTTTTACATTTAAATAAGGTCTTTTCTCTCATTGGAAAACATTTTTGATTTTTTGATGACTCATCGTGCACTCTGGGGCATTTTTAATTTTTCATCCAACGACAACGCTTTCTCGATTTTTTTTCTCGATTCAGACAATACAGACACAAGCCTACTGTCGGTATGCATCAGCCCCATCACGAGGATGAACCTGAGTATTTCCTGGACTAGCAGCAGTGCCAGTTCGGCAATTAGATTAGCTGCTTTCACATGAGAGCTGTTTGGTCCACTTTAAAAAGATTCTGGTTTGTTTCCTCGGACAGTCTGGTACATTTTGGGAGGTGTGAAAGCTCATTCAAACTCTGGTGCAAACCAAACAAGCCAGCTCTGGTCCGCTTGAAATCGGGGGTCTCGGTTCACCTCCAAGTGAACCTTGGTGTGGTTCATTTGTGGTGTGATAGCAAAGCAGACCAAGTTATTAACCAAAAGCAGGAAGTGGAGCAGAACACAGTGCATTATGGATTAGAGGAGGCAAAACACGCTTGGGGAAAACACTGAGCCAGTGTTGTGAAAGGTAGTTACTCCTGATAAGAAGATGTGGTTTATCTGTCAAAATAAATGCACTTATTCTTCTGAGGGGACGGATTTCCATTTACTGTTTTCCCAATAGATGATTTTCTTCTTCTTCTTCTTCTTCTTCTGTAATGTTAATTGGCTCAGTCATTATGACCATGAGACACTGTTTAGAAGGTTTGGTTCGTTTGGCAAAAGCTATGTTTACATGGACACAAAAATCAGAAAACAAGCCTGATCAGGGTAAAAATGCATCGTGTAAACACATCATTTGGAAGACTTCCGATATGGCCCGAAAGAAATTTCATTTTGAACAAGAGGAGTGGTTTATTGTTACTCCAACCGGTGTTCATGTACATAATTGTTACAACTTTGTCTCCCTGGTTGGGGTAAAATTATCCATGCTGCACATGTCTGCCCTACGTTTTCAAAATGGGGAAGCTCATTGTGTTTCCTTGTCTGCTCTCCTGTGAGTTGCATTGCCGGCCATGATGGCTTGGACATTTGCATTATCACCCTGAGTAATGCGGGACAGCGAGAGCTTCCTGCTTCTCTCTGCCGAGTGGACGCTCCAGTTATGTTAGTTTGTCCAAATACCTTTAACCCTCTGAAAATGAGGACATCATGTATAGAAATGCCTGTAATTCCTACATGGTTGAAGGAACTCTATCAATCTGAGTTTTTGGGCTTGTGGAAAAAGTAGTCACTCATGCCTGTGCTGGCGCTCCCTCCTCGGCAGCGAGAAGCAGGAAGCTCCCACTGTCCGCATTTAACATTATTCACATACTGAACATACTGAGAAAAGAAATACAGAAGAATGCAGATTCTGACGTTGGGAAGAAGTCAACAACAGAGATGTGGCTGTCATCATTACCATTAGCATTAATGGGGTGGAGGGTGGGCGTAACGTACATTCAGCCCTTTTGGCTATGTTAAAATCAATTAATATCCGCAACAAGGTCCTGCTTAGAGGCCTGTTTTACTGGCAGAAATACCTCAATACGGAACCAAATCACACAGTGCTTTAAGTGTGCTGGTATGCACCCGTACACAGTACCCCCACTCCAAGTTTTTACCCTCTGGCATACTGGGAGTTTTTATAGCTTACCGGGACCTCTCACAAGCTCCCAGTACCTTTTCCGGTCCCCTCCATATCCGAGTGTCTCTTGGTGATTCATTACATTAAGTTGCAATACACAACTCTTACCTCTCTCTTCTCTCACGGACTACATGACTCTCACTTTTTTGCTCTCGTGGAAGTGGAACGTCTCATTAACGCTGCATCCATGTGCTAACACCAGGATTAAGGTGTCGTGCGTGCGCTCCAGAACAGCCGCGCTACACATTTGCTTCGTGCTCGGTCGTCCGTCAACAACCACTGACTGCGTTTCAGAGCAAGTCACAGCAATGAAGGATGAACGGGGAAGAGCAAAGATATATATGTATATATTTTTTTTAAAAAAGAGATAGTAATGTTGGTGTAGGAACGCGAACCGGACTCTGATGATGACACAGCTCTCTGACAGTCAAATATATATACTCAAATACAGAGGCAGAAAACTCAAAGTAGGCCTCGTTTGTTTAATAAATTAATTTCGTGAAAATCAGCATTATCTTCTAGTATCTTTTATTAACTTGAAAAAATTCAGAACATGGACTAATATTTGATGATTTGCTGATACCAGCCACCCAATCCACATGCAAAAAGGTGAAAAAAGGGAGAACTGGCACTTATTTTTTTCACTTAAAGCCCTGATCACACTCCTCCGTTTCATGGGACCTTTAAAAGAACTTGTGGAAAACGGTGATCACATTTATTTCCACATATTGATCTTTAGCGTATGGACAGAAATACATACTGAATATTTATGTTTTGGATTCGTTTTCTCATCTGTTTATATCTTACATTTATTGCTCTTAACTTTTGCACTTCAGAGTGAGCAGCTGACCGACTTCGAGATAAAATATCCATCCTTATGATCGCATATTTATCTCTCTGAAGTTATTTATCTAATATGGGTTAAATATAATCACAGCAACGCTCACCCAGTACATTTTAACTTCTTTGCCAAAGAGTCGTTTTACATCCAAAACAGTCCCAAGAAGCCAAAAGCTACCAGTGACAAAGCCCAAAATATTATAAGTGCTTAATGGTTCAAGGACTTCTGGAGAAGAGGATGTACTGCTTGGTAAGCTCTTACTGAACGCTGTTTTAGTAGTGACAACATAAGGACTGCAGCAGCAAAGATGCCTTCTTGGAAACACAAACCCCACTAACAAAGACCACAGTACAATCAAGATGAAATAAACTGTTCAAGCCACATTAACTAGAAGAATTTCCAAAGAAGTTAGTGAAGACAGTGCTGACTGTGCTGTGTACAGTGTGAGTCTTCTTCCCCTCCCACCGAGCACAAGTCTGCGCCAAAACTGCAGCCGATTCAGTTTCTCAGCCACCCTGACAGGAAGCTTTTCCCTCCCCCTTCTTCCTCAACCCCTCCTTCAGCCGGGGTGGGCGTGCTGAGGGAACACAGAGCATGCAGATTCTGACGTTCCACAATGAAAGTTGTGCCCACATCCGCTCAGAACAGAGTCTTCTGTAATAGGCTGTTCAGACTAACAGCAAAACAGCAGGCCACGAAAATACATGATCACATCTACAGTGCAGTTCACTTCCAGCACCGCTGGAGCTCAGACACAAGAACAGGAATGGCTTATTTAGGTTAGACAGATATGTGCTTTCAGTGTGTGAGTGGGTGAAACAGAGAGAGAGAGAATTCCAGGAAATACCTGCTACATTCACATTTTTAAAAAAGCTTTCATTCACCAGCTTACGTAACAGTTTTATACATCATAAAGGGCTTTTAATATATAACGAACCATGAACACTTTGAACACTTTCTCCTGTCAGTGTCAGCCTGCTTAGCTGATGGACTGTCACATTGTCTTATGTCACATTTGAAACAGGCAAAGCAACTCTTGGTAATTACACTCACCGCAACTCTGATACATTCAGGGACTCTAAAGCTGCCAAATCACAGGTCTATCACACTCAGTGGGTAAATGCTGAGTGATTTTCATTGCAATTACTCAAAATCAAACTGAAACTCGTTAAGGTTTTCCTACATAGAGTCCTTATTTAACCTATCCCGGGTACAAATAGTGTATAATCTAATATACACCCCCTTGAAAGACTTTGATTTATAATTCAGCTGTTAAACTGATTACAACACGTCTGCTAAACAGCATGATGATTATTTCAATGGAGTAGCAGTCCAGCTTTAAGCAAACCAAGCAGTAACGTTAGACTGACAGTGTGTCACACTCCTCAGCTACCCACTTTAAACAGTTATAATTTACGTTTTTACGGCGTAGTGGCGACGTCATTCACGACTTGAGGCAACATGTAACGTTAGCGTTACGTCATATTATGTACCTCCTTTTTTTCTTTTCGTAAAAAACAAACAACAACAAAAAAATGCCCTTCACATTTTTCTTCTTCACTCTCTCTACGTGACAGCTGTTTTGCACCAGCACCGCTGCTACTACGAGTCACGAGGACACCTTTACAAACGCTGGGCTCGCGCACTCACGCCCAGCACACAAGCACACAGTCAGCGTAAGACTGCAGACTTACAGAAAAACAGCGAATAAATGCAACTCTGTCTCACCTGTTTTGGCACGATGGGCTCTCTTGGCTTTGGCACCGTCGCGTTTTGTCGTAGTAAATAAAACGGAGGAGCTTTAACACAGCGTGTAAGAGTTGTTTACAAAGTTTCATCGTGAACTCCGATTGGTCTGAGTCAAGTTTAGTCGACGCCCCAATCCCTCGGTCACTGGGCCGAGACTCAAACGTTGTTTTCTAACTTCTGCCTTCCTGTACTGTGAAAGTGAAAGAGGCGGGCTGCCTCACGTCAATTGTGAAATGTAATATAATATGTATAATTTTTAAGCGTTAAATGGCCCGTTAAGCTGCACGCAGACGGTAAAATAACAAAACCTGATATATGTTTAGTAGCCTGTTCAGCTATATGCTGCATACCTTACATTGGGCAGCCTGTCGAGGTAATTAATCAATTAACACCTCACTGTTCTTCTACAAATGAAAATCATGCAGTTATACATTGCATTACTAATGTAAATGTATTCAAGAATTATTGAACAAAGCAGGCTGAAATATCACTGGAATATGTTGTGGTTTGTCAGTTTATAATGTGATGCAAAAAGGAAACATAATGCAATCTTACCTGAGCCCTAGAGTTTTATAAGCTGACAAGTAAGCAGCTACATATAGTGATACAGTCATTAACTGTGGGGTATTACAGCTGTAAAATATTAGGTAGGATATTACTTATGGAAATATAAATAACATCGCTGTGCTTTTCTGGCTCATCACTCTTCAGCATCAGAAATCAGATTTGGGAATATCTCTGTAAGTTTTTGTGTTTGTCTGTTTTGGACCAAATATGCTCTTTTGAATGAAATTACAAATATTAAATTGCATCCCAGCATCTGATGGCTTCCAGTCTTATTTCCTTCTATACTTTAAGGACCTGTGCTCTCAACACCTCTTCTGTAAACTGCCAGGTGTGATCAAGTTCATGTTTAAACTGATTTTCTTACTTCTGAGAGAAACGCAGCAGACAATCACTATGTCTGCTTTGTGCTCAAGTGTTGACACACAGAGAAAAGTGTACTGGAGACAAAAATTTCAGTCATAATACATTGATATCACAGCAGATACTATACTGTTTGTTGTCTTTTGGGTTATCATTCTGCTAAAAACCAAGATACTACAATTCTGCTGACTGGTGCGTTGAAACCAAGGTGTCGCACCAGTACTTGAGTTCATCAAGGTCACATTAACATTGAAAGCAACTCTTCAAATTAAGATTATTATAAAGCACAAATTACAACAGAACATACAGTTCACAAAAATAAATTTAAAAAATAATAAAAATGAGCCTAGTAGGACTACTTTTTCCATCAGCATAATTAGAACTGCAACACACACTCATTACATTTAATACATTTTAAATTTAGGCCTATTTCTGAAGCTTGTATTTACAGTTGACAGCACTTGCTTAAAGTTTTGTAAGTGTGTAAGTGATTGAATCTGATATCAGCAGTGTTTGTAACTTCCTGTATAACCATGCCTCCAATCTCATTTAAACTTAACCAAGGTGTTTTCTCTTAAACCACCAAACACACAGGATACAGAACGAAGCCAGAGACAACGTCCCAGTGCAAAAAACACAATTTAACACAGGAAACATTTTATCAGTGTAAAAGATTTAAATGAAGTCACAGATAAGAATCATAAACTTGTTATTTTGTCTGTCAAAAAAACTAAATGAGCTTCTGAGGTCTAAAAATGACTATTTTTTCATCTTGTTTTAAATGATAAAAACCTGTGAGAACACATTTTTAATCTTCTTTTAAAAGGTCATCTTTCGGGACCTTAATTTACCATCTTCTGCAGTATTCTGTCATTCTTAAGGTGGATTTTTCTGCTAATATATGGGCCTACATACTTTCACTTAAGTGGAAGTTTGAATGGGGCGACATGGTGGTGCAGTGGTTAGGACTGTCGCCTCACAGCAAGATGGTTGTGGCTCAAGCACGGCCTTTCCTGTAGATTTGTTTCCTTTTCTGTCCATATCTGTGTAGGTTTCCTCCGGATGTCCAGCCTCCTCCCACAGTTAAAAGGCATGCAGGTTAATTGGCGACTCTAAATTGCTCATGAGTGTAAATTTGAGCACGAATGGTTGCATGTGTCAGTCCAGTGATGAACTTGCGACCTATCCACGATGCATTACACTACCCTGCTGCACGTCCATTGTCAGCTGGGATCGGCTTCATCCTCCCTGTGAGCCTGTAAAGGCTGAAGGAAACTCTTACAGATATTGGATGGATAAATGGGAATTTAAATGCAGGACTCTCGACTGTACTACTGATGCTTCTACATGGATGAGTCTAAACTTCCCTAACCTAAGTGAAAGACTGAGTTTGTAGTGTTTGGACAGCCTAAACTGTTGAATGTGGGCACTCTGAGCCCTCTAGCCTTTAATATTCCCTCTTCTGTTAAGAGTCTTGTTGTCAGATTTGATAGCAGATTTCCTCTGTTGATAGGTCTAGCTTCTTTTAGTTAAAACTTACAGCTAAGGTAAAGGACTGTCTCTCTCCTGAAGATATAGAAAGGGTGATTCATGCCAATAACATCTTGACTTGATAATCATGTTTTTTATGTGGGCTTAGACCGGTCATCCATTCAATGCCTGCAACGAGTCCAAAATGCTGCTGCTCAGCAGGAAAGAAAAAGAGGGAGCACATTACACCTGTTCTCCCTCCATGGACTTCCTGTTCATTACAGGATTGATTTTAAAATCTTGTTGTTGACTTTTAAAGCTCTTAATGGATTGGAGCTGCCTTACCTAGCTGAACTTCACACTCCAGCTAGAGCGCTGCACCTGGATTTGCCCCATACAAGGCTTAAAACCAGAGGCGATCGAGCCTTTGCAGCAGCTGCCAGTAACCTGTGGAACAGTTCACCACTTCAGACTAGATCAGCCCCCACTCTCAAACGCTTTAAACCATTGTTGAAGACCCATCTCTTCTCTTTGGCCTTCCTTTCGAGTTGATAACATTTACTATCCCAACAGATTCTACTATTGTTAGTATTATTATTGTGCATTGCTGTTTTCTTGTTGCGCCTTTTAATGTGTAAAGCATTTCGGTCAGCCTTTGTTGTTTTTAAATTTGCTGTATACATAAAGTTGACTTGACTTCAGTTAAATAACATCCAACCTCATTATCCGTATCCTCTTGCTCTGTGCAGGATCACCGTAACAATGCAGCAGGAATCCATCAGGTAACTGGACGTTTTTTTAAGTATCACTTCCATTCCGGTCTATTTTAACAACTCACACCATCCTTGACCCAGACAACTGCCTGACACGACACAGGTGACCTTATTCACTTATTTTCAACCCTCATCATGTGAAATGTGACTTATAGGGTGAAAAAAACTCAGTCTATCAGTTTCTCTCTGTCTTCCTGTGTCAGTGCTTCCATACGTAATGTCAGTAGCTTCCCGTAGCCTGACAATCACACCTATTTCTGCATCAAAGCATATCATAAGAAACAGCAACTGTGAAAACAAAAGAAATAGCAAATG
>JAQFJA010079410.1:0-11195 GCA_029874485.1 Naso brachycentron
GAACAATACAGTCAATAATGCCAGCCCTCTACCAAAGAGTGCTAACAGGTGAAAGATATGGTGGAAAAAATACTTCTACGTATTACATCTTTAAAACATAAAACAAACAAAAAAACAAGACAACTGATACTTGGCTTAAAAACTTTCCTTACATTCTTTTTAACAAATAATTTAGGAAGGTTTTGCATTGCAAATGTTTACAAGTTAAGCCAATAAATGAATTCCCAAAGATCAGAGCAAATAACACTAAAATCTTATCTAAAAAAAACAAAACAAAACAAAAAACAAACAGCCCCCCCACAGTAACCAAAAAAAAAAAAAAAAAAAGGAGAAGATGGTATTCAATATTAGTTCGAACAGTTCAACAAAACATCTCCTGGATCACTGACCAAACTTTACAGATTGTGATTTTAAGTGTGTTTCAAATTACACATTAATATTAATAAAAACAGAACACATGAATTTATTAACAGCAGGTTTCATGAGTATTTAAAAATGTCCCTTCACACAGTTATTCCAGATTGAAAAGCATTTTTTGGGAGCAGGTTGATGCAGAATTGAGTCGCAGCCAAACCACATTCATGTGATGCCTTAATTTACCTGCTGTTCCAAAGCTGAGAGTCCTGGACTGTCACCGCTCATCTACATTATTAACACAATTTCTCAGCACATCAGTCTGGTGAAAAATACACTACACTGTGTCTGAGAGATCAGCTGTAAAGTTCTGCAGTGACTCTACACGTGCTTCTGCTTCAGAGTCCTTCAGCATTACTCCATACTGTCGGGGTCTGCCTGGGCCATGTAGGCATCCAGCTCAGCATCCAGGTGACCTTTGGTCTTTGACATGTAGGCATCCAGCTGGTTGTCTAGTTGTTCACGGGTCACAACTGGACGGTTGATACCTCGACCCCGTCCTCGCCCACCTCGTCCAGCAAAACCACCGCGGCCTCGCAGTCCGCCGCGGCCTATCCACCAAAACGCAGCAATGGTTACCAGACAGCATTCATCGAGACTCAACTTTCAGCTCAGTGGGTTTGAGTTATTAATTTGCTATTTTTATGAAAATTCAGATTATGAAAAAAGTTCAATCCTTTTTTGCACACTAAAATGATACAAAATAAACCATTTACCTCTGGCTACTCCCCCTCGTGCTACTCCTCGGGACAGAGCTCCTCCTCTGCCGGGAGGTCCTCCGCGGTGGCGGCCTCCTCTGCGCATTGCCAAACGGCCAGCAGAGCCACGGCCTCGCATGGGGCCACCAGCAGACACTCGCTTTCCTGTGCAACACAAGTAGGGATGCACGACATTGGACTTTTGTGTTGATATCTGAAATGCTGATATTTTACTACTCATTTGGCAGATAATGGATACAGATACAGATATATGTATACTTTCTCCCCACACCTAATTGCAGAGATCCATTCTCTTCTGCAGTGGAATTTACATAGTGTTATTATGCAGACTCTTCTGTATTGGCCCGCCGGCAAATGCAGGCATAAAATCCAAAGCTTAAAGTGATGTAACATTCATTCTTTGTGCAAAAGAAAAAAAATACTTGAACTTTGATTATGTAAAACATGCCATATTTATTTATGACAATTGCTTTAAACAAAACAAGTAAATTCATCCTACTTCAAAATGGATGATGCTCTCCCTGAGACAATCAGAACAAAACCAACAACCAGGACAAAGTCAGTAAACATAACGTCTGTCCACAGGGAATGCGTGAAACACGGCATCGACTCGGCGTTTAGTCAGAAAACAGCAGCCTGTTATTTTATCAGTTATTGTATCGCAGATATCGGCGTGCTGGCCGATATCCTATGTTTAAGTTTAAAGTCAATATGGGCTGACACCAATAACATCCTGATAGTATCGTGCATTCCTAAACACAAAGTAGCATCGTTATTGGTACAAACGGTAAAACAGGATGAAAAGTTTACAGCCATGACAGTGGAGCCCTGCCCCGATATGAACGCACAGTGTGAGTCAGAGCCATATTCATATGTGAGATACTGTGTGTGGCTGCGGATACACACCTCTAAGGGAAAGAGCTCCCCTCACTGCACCTCCTCTGGCTCGTCCTCTAAGACCTCCCCTGATCATCCCCCGCATCGCTCCTCTTCCTCCAGCAGGTCCTCCACGCATCAGAGCCCCGACGGGTCGGCCCAGCCTGGCCTGGATGTTGCTCTTCCCCAGGCGCTGCTTCAGGCTCTGACACAAGTTATTCACGATGACAGTACGACAAAATGAAATTGCACAAAGAAGGAAACAAAGCACACAACTCTGTGTTGAAGTCAACCTACAGACATGATGGCACTCAGAGATGGCCAGAAGACAAAAAATTATTTGAATAGGGCAAATCTGTCGAAGCACTGACGGTATTAACTCAAAGTCTTTGCAAAAAGTTACACCAGGTTTAACTGTTACTTTAACACAACACAGCCAATTTGCATAATTCAACATAAACCCAACAAACCTTGAGCTGATACACTACTATGAATTTTGAAACGAAACAGTGGTTAAAGTAAAAACCCTTATTTGGGGGATAATGTTGCATTTATTCAAATATAGGCAACTATAGAACGTTAAAAAAACCAACTCTAAACCACATCCTTGGTTTAAGTGACTAACATGTTAACAACAAACCTTATAGATGTGTGTGCTATTTCACAATTTTCAAAGTCAGTTTTACTACTACCCAAACTGGGAAAATAGTTACAGACACTCTAATTAAAGATGCCACTGAGTTGTAATGTGGGATCTGTTTTGGAGCCAAAGCATATTGGGGACTAACAATCCAGATGTGTCAGCTCCTTCTCTACGGACACACTTGGCCCAGTTGTCCCGTACCGTGCTGAGGCACAATTGTCCCCCTTCCCCCCTCCCTTGCTCTCACATTGCTCCAGTGTAACCGCACCTCCAGCACGCTTAAGCTACCTGATCTATGGATTGCGACCTGTATTTTCAAGTTCTTGTTAGAAAATTTTTAACTGTTCTCTGGTATCCACAATCTAAAAAACAGACATGGATTTTTCAACTGCTCTTTATCCGAACTTTTTATGCTGCTGTTTGCCTGAATATAAGGTGAATCCATCCAAACAGTCACAGCGATGTCTGCGTTCTTAAGCTCCTTTGGGTGCAGGGTAGATACTAAGGTTTACAGGAGCTTTTCTGCTGAAAAATGCTCAAAAATATTGACCTGAAGACTCTGTATTAACTCCAGTTTACTTATTTAGAAAACCCTTTTCTTTCATACTTCAGAAGATGTGTTGGCTGG
Source organism: Naso brachycentron (assembly GCA_029874485.1). Classification (NCBI taxonomy): domain Eukaryota; kingdom Metazoa; phylum Chordata; class Actinopteri; order Acanthuriformes; family Acanthuridae; genus Naso; species Naso brachycentron. The sequence continues at coordinate 3,281 of JAQFJA010079410.1, forward strand.
TATGTGTCAGCCTCTCAGTGGTTCAATCAATAAATTACAAATAACAACAGAGATTGGCTAAATATCAATGTGGACTGGACTGCCCTGTGTGGGCATGTCAGCTCTGTGCACACAGCACTGTGTCTGTCCTTTACAGTGATGTCCTGTGGATGGGGTAAACAGGGTTTTTGGCTACAGACATCAGAGTGTGTGCAGGTATTTCCCATGTTTGATGTCTGAGGGTGTTCCATTTCTCTCCTTTGTTTACAAGCAGGATATGTGCAATGACAGACGTGTCCACAAAAATCCTGGGTTTCACTTTGCTATGAGGACTGTTGAAATGTTTACACATAAATGTAAAGTTACTCTTCCATCTATTGAGGAACAGAGGCATCAGAATGCGCTGCGGAGGTCACTGCTGTTACTTGTTGCTGGCCTACAGGAACCACTAAGTTACTTAACTCCATTCTGGCTTCTGATTGGCCAACATGGCTTCACCGTCAGGACCAAGTCACCACCTGTTGGTCTGGCCTGCTCCTGACAGTTCTCAACAGCATGTTTTTTGTGATTTCAGGTGGTCAGAGATTTGTTTGAAACAGTGCTTTTTTCTATGGGTTTTTATTTTTTTTAAACAATGGAGGAAAAACCTTGTTTGTAAAAAATCCCCATGTATGTGTGGACTTGGCCTAAAAAAAGTCTTGGCTCAGACTTTCATGTTATGGACAACAAACTTGTATGACCTCTTTCAACAAACACAGCACAGCGCAGGTCAGTGTACAGCTGACAGCCTGGCTCCGCAGAGTAAAAAGGTCCACTGACACAGCTGGTCTGACCTTTGTCCTCACCTGCTTGTGATTCAGAGCAGCTTGCACCGAGGGCCGGTTCTCCATCTGCTGGGCCAGCCGGCGGTTCCGGGCACTGGCCAAATGCTGCTGTTGCATGGTGGCTCGAATGCTTACGGCGGTGGGCTGCTTGTTCTTCAGCATGTTAGTGAAGCTTTAGAGGTGGGAGGGAGAAAGAGGGAGGAAGTGAAAGAAGGGGATAGGGGACATACAGAGGAGGAGGAAGCAGGGTTCCACATCAACTCATTTCTCATATTATGGATGCGGCCACTCAGACTGTGGTGGCTCTTTTGTCACTAAGACTTGTTCCACTTGTTGGCACTCATTTTCTCTCTCAACCAAATGACAATCCAGAATGATCTAGCATGTGTTCAAATCAGCACACAAGGGAAAGCAAAATAAGACAGAAAAGAAAGTGCAGATAGAGACTGAAGGACAGATTCAGAGAGGACATGCCAGAGGAGCACAATTTGCCACTTACAGGCCTCCAACTGACGGGCTGGGGTGTCATCGTGCCGCAGCAGCAGAGGCCCTGGACGAGAGGAGTGCTTGGCCACCCGGCCACTTACAGCATGGACCGTGACTTATGGTTACACCACTGAGTGACTCAGAGCGGGGAAGGAGAGATGGGAGGGGGGACAGGAGATCTTTGTCACGTCCAAACTAGGACTGGGTGTCTGGTCTTTAATAGACTTGAGCAGAGAGAAGAGAGACACTGACAGAACAAGAGGATAAAAGGAGAATGTGCTTCACTTGCGTAGTTTGAGAGAGAAAGTTAGAGAGGCACAGAGTGTTAAGACGTGCCCCATCTCCCTGGTTTAGCTTGAGCCTTCCGCTCCCCTTCAAGGCGTACACTTGATGTGTACTGTGCTGTGTACATAACAGGGAGCAGGAGTGCCAAGGCATCTGAAGGAAAGTGGTCTGGTCCAGCAAAGGCTAACCAAGGCTTACCAAGTATGACCACTACCCTCTCCTCTTGTCTACATGTGTGCACTGCTCACACAAGACATTTGGCCTGTGCAAGCACCCTCTACTCCACATTACATTCACATTTATCTCCGCTGGTGCCTCAAGAAATGTTGGCAGGACCACCACAGCTGGGTGAGCAGTGCACACACTGGGGACAGTCAGAAGAGCATCCATGTCAGGTCCCGTCCCCAACAGTAGCCTTCCGCAGGGAGCACTAGAGCCTTCACAAGTCAAGGCTGAGCCCTTGCATCTGGTTTCTAACTGCTGACAACGTGCGTGGCGCCTCACCGCTCATTCAGGGACACTTTGGTGGTGCTTTTCAGGACAACTTTTTGGGAGGAGGCTGCGCTCATTTTGACAGGCTTCACTTGCAGGCTCCTGGAAAAAGAACAAACAAGTAACATAAGGTCAACTGTTGGTCACAGGCAGAGAAGTAAGCACCCCTTAGACTGCAGTATGTTTTAGAGTGGACCTTTATTTCTACATTACATCGAATGCTAACACATATTGGTATGATTTATTCTGATCTTCTAAGGTTGCTTTTGACAGCTTTTACCATTTTGACGGTGGTTTCAGGTCATCAAAACGTCCACGTCTAGCTCTCTTAACTATTTTTAAATCGTCAAAAAAAACAACTTAGCAAACATTTGGGAGGCAGATTAGTTGTTTTTGGAAAGGTGATTTGTCAGTCAGCACTATTTATTTTGATGTGTTAGATACATATGCCATTAAATGTTACATATGTTCTGCTGCTTATCCAATTTAACTGCTGGGAGAAAGTTAACTGCACAATAAAAGTAGTTTTTCAAATGAAACACTATTAGAATGTAACTGCTACTGGTTTCACGATTAACTAGCTAAAATTCCTGACGGTTTGTATTACCTCATTAATTTTATATCATCATTAAAATCGCAGGTGATTACCATGGTGTCAAGCTCATGGTAAAAACTGTCAAAAAACAACTAAAATTGGCTTCAGTGTCCCTGACTGAGGTGCACATGCGTGGCAGAAAGCAGTGATAGTGCCACTCAGGATATTTTTCAGCAGTCTAAGAGGATGAAGTTTGGAGTGTGAATGTATTTTGGGTTTTATTAGAGTGCTGAGGGGAAGTTAACCGAAGACGGACACCCCGTCTGCAGAAAGTGCAGGAAGAAGGTCACCACTAAAAGTGGAAACACGTCAAATCTGCTCAGCCATCTTCATGACCACCACCGCAACTTTAGAGCGAGTAAGTTACCTGTGACCTTTGGCTCAAAACTTGATGTGGGAACTTTGTAACTGGGGAAATTATAGTGGTTTGTCTGTGTAACTAGCCAATAGCAGATCAATAACAATTTTGTTAGTTTTGATGGCAATAATGAGCACTCTCAGTGGAACCTACTCATGAAAAAACTAACAGAACACATCACGCTGTGGTGGAACCCATGTGAATTCCTTGCAGGTTACATTTGTATGTGCACATTCTTGATACAGAACACTGTTTAGACCATCTACTTCCTCATCTGTATGAATTTTCCAGCATAACTACGATGACAGACAGCATCATTTACTTGACTGGAGTTCATCGAATCTCCATCTTTGCACTTGATTTGTGATGAATAACGTTTGTTAGCACTTTAACTCAGGAATTCTCATCTTACAAGCCAATGTAGCAGCAGGAGCTGTGTGTGGGAATGTTGGACAAGGTAAATTAACTTATGCATCTAAAAACACATCTTACTTTTTGAAGATTTTGAGCGTTTTTATAGCCTGAGAAAGTAACACGAAAACATTTTCCAGCACATTTTAACTGCACCATGTTAGTACTTATAATAGAGATGGGAATCACCAGAGGCCCACAGTATATTATCACCATGTCGCGATATGTTGGGTATTGCCAAATCATATATTGTCATTTTACTACCTTTTTGAACTGCAAATATTCCCAAAGTAAAACTCAGTATAGTCAGCATAGTCTGTTTCATTCAATATGATACATTAATCAGTCTACTTATCTCCCTTACATAATGTTCTACTGCATTTTTTATTACCTCATCGGTGAGCATTCAGCACCATCTAGTGAACAGTAAAGTCAACTGTTTTTTAAAATTTCATTATCCAGAAGGTTGAGTTTGTATTTGCAATATTTACTGATAATTTTTTCCAATAAAATATAGATACTTGCTATATATGAACTGATACAATATGGTCATGCGAAATACAGCGATATTACCATGTATAATTACCCCTATATAACCATGATAATCTTGCTGACTATAATAGTAATGTTAAATTTTCATACTGTTACATCTCTGAACACTATATGATGTAGTTCAATTATTTTTCTGTTTCAGGGTGATTCAAACACTTAAAGATATTCAGACGTTTTACTCCTCTTGAAAGTCTTTGTGTTAAAAACCTTTTTCTGACAGCACCTTGACTTATACTTGATTTTCTTCATCAGTCGTTGCAGTAACCTGCTCCTTAATTTAACCAACCTATCACCAACCGAGTAAGGTGAACCTGATTACAAGACAGAGTGGACTCTGTCTTGGTTCCCGGTAGAAGGTCAGGAGACATGTTCACCACGTTCACCAGCTGCCTGCCATTAACTCCACATTTTATCACCAGACACTATGTGTGTTCATTTCCTCCACGTTATATAAAGCAGCATTACCACTGAACACTTGATAAGTTCCGTGACGTTAATCAGATCGACAGTCTCGATACTCCAGGCACATAAAGAAAACCGTTGGTGACAAAACTTCATTCAGCTGTTAGTGAAACAGCTTAATACAAGAACAACGAGTAACGTTACGTTATCCTTTTCAAATGTTAAACAGCTTAGCTGTAACTCTGGGTTAACCCAAGCGGCAAACATTTGGGTATAATTATTTAAGAAGCCTGACTACAATTCTACTGTCTTTGTCAATTTCGGCCATTTTTACTTACAGTGAATGTTGCGTCGCTGGATCAAAGCTTTGGAGCTAGCAAGAGTTAGCTTTAGAAGCTACCAGCACGGTGACGTTAACGTAAGTTTGCCTGTGTGAGAGGTGTCCTTATATTCTTCTGTGTGAATATACTAACTTCCTATTTCAGCGCTGGAAAAGAAAAAGAAACATATATTTTAAACTTAGGTCTTTTATAGAATAACTGCTGATGTCTGCGACGTTTGGTGTCGCGTCCCCCTAAGATGGTGCTGCTAACTAAAATGGAGACGGCCCTGGTTGCAGTAGCGGCGGGGCGTTCCTGCCGCAAACCGCTTCAACGCCCACGCAGATCATTGGTTTGCGTCGTTTGCGTAGATTTTTTTTGTTTCTTTTCTTCTTCCTCTGTTGATTGTAATGGCGGTTGGCACCGTTAAATGTGAATTACCGCCACCTGCTGGATTGTTTAGTTTCGCAGCGCTCTCCCTGAGCAGACTGTTGGGGTGTGGTGCTCATTTTTAAAATGTCTGACTGACTAGTAAGCGTCTCGTCGCGTACACAGACTGGAGCTCAATCATGTCCATTCTCTGATGAATCCATAGACTGTATCAGCCAAGCGGTCCGAGCAGCTCGGCGGTTTTTGAGTTTATTCGACAAACTGGGTTAATTGATAGAATTTGAACTCTGGTTCACACTCCGGAGCGATAGGTGGCGGTAATGCATTTCTTTGACGCTGGTTGCCCAGCGGTGAAAAACAAGAAAAAGAAGCAGACGCTCCTTTGTCACTTCCTGTTTGGTTGTGTTGTTCATTGACAGAAATGGCCTCGGCGGCTCTGGTAGAGTCGTGTTCGGGTAAAGACGCGGTTGCAGAAGGACTGCTCGATCTCCTCAAACCAGCCATCCAGCAGCTCGACTTGCACGTGCACTCGGTCAGGTAAATGTGGTCACCTGATGGTGTTTCATCACTCACCGCTGCTGCCGTCCGTGCCGCTCGCGACTGTCTCGTGACTTTGCAGAATACGTCGGCCCCGTGGTGTTCAGCGTTAACGTTACTTTCTTATTATTCGTAACGGACGTGTTAACGTTATTTTATATGAATTTTATATGAACCGAGTTCTGTTCCCGCGCTCTGCTGTGTGTTTCATGTGTTCACCTGAGGGAAAACGTCACTGGTATCAATATGAGGAATGCTGGAACATTCTCCTTAATGTCTGGATTAAATGAATTAATGGAACATTTTTTATTCATTGCAGAGAAAGCCAGGTGGAACTGAGAGAACACATAGACAATCTTGCCACAGGTAAGTGACTGTATGCTGCTCTCATTTTATTCATGAAATTACTTATTGGATTATAATAACTAACTGATCATTGACGTGGTTTTGTGAGTGTTTCGCTTTTTCTCCAGAGTTATGCAGGATAAATGAGAATCAGAAGGTGGCTCTGGACCTGGACCCTTACGTGAAGAAGCTGCTAAATGCAAGAAGAAGAGTTGTGCTCGTGAACAACATTTTGCAGAATGCTCAGGTCAGTGGGAGACTCTTGTCAGATTTCTTAAAGGTGCTCTGAAATGTGGCCTGAGTTCACTCTTGGTATGGAAACAAGTTTCATGTCGTTCAGTCAGCATTGCACCTCCATAGGCTGACTTACAGTGGCATCAGTGCTGCACATGCAGGACACACGACCAGTTAGACCTCCGTACGGGAACTCTGTCTGAACTGGTGCTCAAAAGTTGCATAGAGCACATTTTAAACTCCACTGTGTGAAAAAGGTTTTCCCAGGACTTTTGTGCATTGAGCAATAGTAAGCACTAATCTGACACCAGTGTATTTACAATATACATACACTTAGTTGTATTATTATTGTTGTAACAACTGTATATTACTGATTTATTATGAATATAATATAACGTACTTGCTTAGTGAAAAAAGTCTGTTGATGTGCAAACTGGAGTACAAGGCGCTGGTCCAGTTTGTGATCTACTCTGCAGACTCTGCTGTGGTCACTGTGGTCTCCAGCAGCAGGATGCTGTTTTAGGTGAAAACATTCAGAAAGACAGACTGCACACAACCTGCCCGTCAGCAAGCAGCCGACACACTTACCGACCAACAGGTAGAGGTGCGAATCGCCAGCAGCCCCACGGTACAATGTTATCACGATACTTCAGCTGCGATGCGATATTATCACGATATTGTGCTATGTTGCCCATTGCGATAATGTATGTTGCGATTTTTATTACTGTTTTCAGCTGCAAATCCTTTTCCCAAAGTAAAACTTTGTCAGCATCATCTGTTTAATCTAATTAGATAAAAAAATTTCAGTCTAATATCATGCTTCAATAATTTTTTGTTGTTGAATTTTTCATTACCACACCATAAAGTGAGCGCTTAGCACAGGCTAGTAGACTGAAAAGTCATCCAGTTAATTTTTATCATTCAGTTTCTCAAAAAATTAACTTTGGATTTGCAACATTTGTTAAGAATTCATGTAATAAAATATCAATATTTAGTGTCTATGAAACTATATAATATCATCATGCAAATTATTGTGAAATTATGCCGTATGAATTTTTTCCCCAACAAGTGACTATGTTCACTGTGTTCACTAACAAGTGAACTCTGGATCATTTTGCAGCTATGAATATTTACCTGTCCTGGTCAGCTGCTCTTCAGTAGCTTAAAATTGTTGTAATGTACCTTAAAATATTTTCTGCAGCAGTTATGCAGGTTTGTATATACTGTGATACATTTGTACATATTTTGATTATTTGGTCGATCTGTTCTGTGCACACAACGTGTACTCTATGTCTGTCTGTCCTGGTGGAGGGGTCAACCCCTCTGTTGCTGCTTCTGAGGTCTCTGTTCTGGGGGGGAACAACTGTCATTTTCTGAAATACGAGTCTAAGAATTAAAGGTTTCATATGTTGTTCAAATTACAAAGCTTGGTGAGGCAAATTTTGATTTCTGATACTGGGCTGTACAAATAAAGCTGATTTGTCCTGAGAGGTGATGTTTTCAGTTAGGGCTGTGTGTTCACAAGCATCTGGCCATGCGATGTGCATCACAATACAGGGATTACAGTACGATATATTGCAATATTTTGCAATACTGTCAGCAAGGCAATATATTGCAATCTTTCACAATCTTATTTTAGTATAAACTGTCAGAGTATAAACAGCACAACACAATATCCATAAAATCTGAGAGAAAAGGTGTTTTT
>JAQFJA010079451.1:0-11186 GCA_029874485.1 Naso brachycentron
GTGTAGATCTGAACTGTTCTGAAAGTCACAGGTTGAGTAATATTGATTATGTATCGATTCAGTTATTACTTTGACATTGACGAGCTTCAAACAACATTATTTCCACATTATTTTGTCATGAAGGAATTACACTGAAAAATTATTGTAGCTATTTGTTTCATTTTCTGCCCGTTTTCATGTTCTTTCATTTTGGTTTTTGTAAACTTACATGACTAGCCGTGTTGCTATGCAATACTTTTTCAAACTGTGGAAACAGTAATTTCAGAATTAAAGCTGGACTTTGTGTGTTTTCTCCAAAAGAAAAAGCAGGAAACACAGCAGCGTATCGACGACATCAAGCCCCGAAGCTTGTAAGACTGGGAAAGTTGAGAAAGAAGGGCAGAGTCAGAAGTACAGCCGCTGTCTGCATCATAAAATCTTCAAAGTCAGCGTCTTCACCCTGCTGGCCATAATGGGTGTCTGGTGAGGCATGAGGTCACTTCCTGTTTTTACCACATTGAAATAATGTGATACAGTGAGAGGAAAAAATAATGGTGTGTGTGTGTGTGCAGCATCATCGCTATCACCGCTCTGTACCTACTAAATTTGAGGGAGGAAGACTTTGAGCTCTCTCCAGGCAGCAGGTAAAAAACTGATCTTCTCTAATAGGTAACAGAATTTTTCGTCACAGTTCAGCAATCGACACATAACACTAAACCACCACTGAATGTCGCCTAGAAACAAACAAAACACCATTACAATCATTAACGATTTCAGAGCAAGCTCAGAGTGACACCTCAGCAACCACGACCACTGGAGTGACGCTTCATTCAGTCTGTGATTGGTTGATTTTTAACAGGGGGAGCGGCCCAGTGGTAGCATCTAAGCGTCACCTCTAACCCAAACATCTAACAAAATTTAGTCCCTGCAGAACCGGAGGCTGCATTTTCAGGAGTCTCGTTTTTTTACACAAGGACAGATGTTTTGTTGAATAAAGTCACAGTGGTCGGCAGTTTAAACCACATCTGTGGATGGTAAACCCTAAAATATAAGAACATAGAATTGTCATGTAAGTATTTTTGAATCATAAACTTAAAAGTGTAAATTATCAATAATCTAAATCTGAATCAAGTATCAGGTCACCACAAACAAATTAGAGCACAAGTTGTTTTTATTGATTGCTCAAGTGGAAATGATCATTACATTTCACGCTGTTTTCAATGGATCACAAAAAATTAAAATTACGTTATAAAGGCAATTTTTGAAAACTTTACCCGCATGGAAAACTGCCCAGTTGAAATGTGACACTAAATGAGTTTTGACTTTGCTGAACTTTGTTGGTTTAAACAGAGCTGAGGCACAGACCGGGCAGCATGTGGTGCACCTTTTCAAGTCCGGCAAGGACCTCCTCTCTGGGATGGTTACATGCATCTTAAAAAAAACAGAGCATAAATGTTCAAACTGAATATTGGAGATCATTTCACAACCATAACTTTTCCCTGAGTCTAATAAACTTCAATCTTCTGTCCTGGATTGAGCTTAGTTTTGCCCGTGAAATCTGCTGTGAAAGGTGAGGTCCAAGGTGGCGCTGTCGTGAAAAACGGAGGTTCCTGCAACTGCGGTCCTGAAAGTGCAGCCTCCAGTTCTGCAGGAACATGCTGCTCAACATCTCTTGTAAAAACTGTCAATACCTTACAGAGGTGTCTTAGTCTCAGGATGTCTTTTCAGCACAGACGCTGCTGAATGATCATCAAATATTACAGGATGACTGCAGGCGACTGAGTGTCTCTATGATCCCGTCTCTCCACTGTGACCACATTTTACTATTTTCCCCTTCGATCATTAAGGAAACACAACTCTGTAGGGTATACAGGCTACAGTAGTAGTAGTAGTTGTGTAGAGTTGAGTGTTTTTAGCATAAAGCTTAGAGAATATTATATGAGTAGATCCAGAGATAACTGACAGGACGCCTGCTACTTCAGCACCACGTACAGCACAATGGATTAATCAACACATGACTCAGTGAGACAACGTGACGTCAGTGTGCCATGTGATGTTGTTTGTGCTCATTGTTGTTTTGCTCTCTGAATCACAGCAGCATCATTCCTGCGCCGACCACGGCCTGGAGCAGCACAGGTAACCGCACAACACTTTCCATTCACTTTTTAACAAAGAACTGCTGTTTTATTCACGTTCATGTTGACAGGAAATCACATTTAATCTGAATAACGACTGTTCAGCATCCTATTTATTTATATTGTCAACATTAGCCATACGTAGTAAACATTGCTACATTATTAAATAAGTGCTCAGTACCTGTGGGTCAAACCTCTGTCATTTTCAAACTTTCATTCTGATGTCAGATATACACCTGCACACCTGTCACAACTGCATTTGAACCAGCTGTAAAGTTATTTACAACATCTGTCAACGGACATATGAACACCTGTCACAGTCAGGACACACACACGCACACACAGACACCCAACTTAAAGGGATAAGACAACTTTTTTCTCTTGCTGTTATTTTCCTCCCCCCTGAGTTTCAGACAAAAACGCAGATCCCATTCTTTCAACAGGCAGAGCTCATTTACCACTAATTAGCTTAGCTCTAACACTGCAAGTCAATGGGAAGTGCTAGCCTGTAGCCTGGAAGTAAACTGCAGGGCACATGCGTGCCAGTAAGAAGAAGAAGAAATACATAACATGCTAATCTGAGTCTGAAAATAACAAAATGTGGTAAATAAACAAGTCACAGCAAGCACACAGGACCGTTTAGAGTTGTTGGAAAGTTCATCTGATGACTTTAGGTGGAGGCAGGCTAGCACTTCCCATTGACTACCAGAGTTTGAGCTAAGCTAATTGGTGGTTAGGGCGAGCTCTGGCCGTCTCTTCCTTGTTGCTGCACACACAGTTGAAAGAATGGGATCTATCTTCTTGTCTGGAACTCAGGAGGGGGAAAAAAGTCGGTATATCCCTGTAAACCAGCCATGCTGTCAAAGCTGGTAATCAGGAAAATCTCAAGTCTAAAGGAAAGTCCAGATGACCACTCAACATGTAAAATAGCAACTGAATAATGAATGAGTGATTGATGGAAAAACACATTTATAGTTAAAAAGCTTTTTTCTATGATGACAAACTGTCTCCATCAGTCCAACCAACACACCACACCGACCTCTGGCCTCCAGACGTGGACTTCTGTGACCTGCTGTACTGCGATCAGAAGTACTGTTGCACTCCACCAGCAGAGGGCAGCACCGATTCTAACATCACCTCAATAGAATCACATGGAGCAGAAAATCTCACCACAACAGGTAACAACAGCTCACAGTCCATTAATATGTAGGTGAAGAGAAACAGAAATAAAGAGGGAAAGAAAAACACAGACTAACAGAGTTATGTGAACATAAATGATCCTGTATTTTATTTTACAATAACTCAAGTTTGATATACATTATACATTATAGTGTTTTGATGTTATCGTCATTAGAGTACCAACTGAAGTATGTGATGCTGATTTGTGGTTTAACTTTGTGTGTTTTTGCTCTGCAGACATCCAAAAAAATAAACTTAATAACATCCTGAGAAGTGCCAGAGACTGTGAGCGCTTACTCTCTACACTTTATATTTCACACACACAAAATCGCTCTCACTGATCAGTCAGTTCAATGGACGAGTGCACAGTGGTACAGTTGTTTTTCTCTGTTTCTGTGTTTGTGTATCAGGGACGAACACAACCATCCACACTTTCAAGATCAAAGAGAACGGGCAGGTGATCGACAGGAAATACTGCATGAGAGACGAATGCGGGTGAGTGAAGAACAGCAGAAAGAAAAGATACTCCAGAATATTTGGAGAATATTTCTTTCTGAAATGTAGTGTGAGTGTCATGAAATGTAAATTCTTCTCATATGTTGGTTTTAAAGGTGATGACTGATATCATTGTTTCCCTCAGGCCAAACAGATACATCTTCAGAGTTCCCATCAGCCAGTTTGTTCCAGTCAACATGAAGGTCACGCTGCTCATGAAGTAAGCTGGAAAAATACAAATCAAAAGGCTGCTTGCTTTGGGTTATTAATAACTGATTATTTTTTTTAAAGTGGTAATCTGGAAGATTTGAGTCACATTGTTTGGTGATAAGCTGTAATTGTTGGCACGCTTTCAGACTTCATCTCCCAGAGTTCATGTGGAGACGAGACAGTGTTGGCTGTGTGACGTCAGTGGATCATCTGTTTCCTTCTTCAGAATGTTGATTTTTCTTTTTGTTTGGACCTGTACTTGGACTTGAACTGTTGTTTCCCGGATGCTGTGACTTCTTCGTGCCTTGATCCACCACTGTAACTCACAGGAAATGAAAAGTAGCTACACCAGTCAGACACAACTTAAGGCCTGATTTACCGAGATAAAATACAAATACAGAGTAGGCCTACTAAATTGCGCGCCCACTCCAAGACCCACTAAGAATAATTGTATGACTGACAACAGGTGTAAACATGGTGGAGGAGGCAGTGTTTAAAAAGGAGTTTTATGTGTTTCAATGGTTTCTGCCACAGAAAGTTGTGAAAATGAGCTGCGCAAACGCAAAATTAAATGGAGAGAGAAAAGGAGCGCACTGGAGGAGAGGCACGCTAACTGCAAAAAAGAAAAGAGCAATAGGAAGACGAACGCGGGTGCATTTTTCTTTAGGCTAAAGTGGCTGTGAGTGTTTAGTTTTGTTTGGCTGCAAGAGTTCATGTGCAAAAACTGGGGCCATTCTCAAAATGAAGGAATAAATGAATATTACAATCACGATGAATTCAGATAACAAAAAATATAAAATGATTTTCGGTTTTTCATGTTTTTGTTATCCTAAATCGTGGTTTTTATTCATTTTGAGAGGAACGATTTTACAAGGCATAAATAACCCCAGAGACTGAAGAGAGCACAGCAGCCCTGAGCTCATCCAAAAGCTCCAAAATTGCATCGCTGGAAAAACAATATGGATTCATTTTCTTCTGTCATACCAAAAATGTTGACACGAGTATTAAAAACTCGTTCTCTATGCAGTCTGTCATTTCGCCTCTGCCTCCTCCTCACCCGAATGACAGCAGCCGTCTGTGCACAAAGCTGGGCAGATTAACATCTCCCTTTCAAATGTATTAAATACAGACACAAACTGCAGCAACTGACGTCACTTTCAAGCTTAATAAATTGCAATGCATGTGCTAAAGTAATATATTTGCATTTTCTCCTCCCCGTACTTTGCACACTCGGATAAAAAAGCCTCATGTTGCATATTCATTAAACCAGAGGTGCTAAATTGACAAGTGTGCGCTGTCTTGGTCAATAAAAGGCACAATCCTCTGTGCGCCCCATTAGAAGTTCAGTTTGAACATTTGTTTGCTGATGAAGGTTGCACACGTCTTTCCACACGCAGACCTTCAGTAAATCAGGGTCAAAGGGCGAGCCTGAGCTGTTGGCTCCGCCCAGATATTAATACATGGAAATCTTCCAGACTGCCACTTTAAAGTAAAAACAAACAACATGACAGTGAAGAAAATGTGTTTTATTTCTGTGTTTAGTTCTACGGAGCTGCTGGTGGTTCATCTGTGCAGCTACGATGAGACAGCCGCCTGCTCGTCTCCGCTGGATGTGACCTCTGTCACTGAGAGCAGATACCCGTCAAACACGCAGGTGAATGTGACGATCAGCTGATTGATTGATTACACTGTGAGCTGTCGCAGCTATGTCAGTATTATTTATGATGTAAAGCAAAGGCGCAGGGTTTAGATATTGTTCCTGTTTCTGGGGCATAATAAGGTATTGTGGTGGATGAATTATTTTATTTTCAGAACTGCTTTTTATCTCAATCAGTGAAAATGAAGTACTGAGAGAAATCCTGAATCCTTTCACATTATTGGGCTTAATTACTTTAAAGTTTAATTCACAGCCAGTATTTGTATGGATGTTTGTTTTTAAACAAGTGCAGACTGATTTATTTGTATTGCATCTTTCAACAGTGAGGCAACAAACTAACTTCCTGTGCTTTAAAACAGATATTGAGCTGTTACGGACAGAAACACAAGAAAAAAAACGAGAAAATACAATATAAAAAGACACTCGTGAATAGAATGCAAAGGTAGTGAAAAGAGCTATATTTCCCTCTGAAACGTGGTATAAAGTAATTGAAATTGTAATATTATAATTGACATATTAGTATAAGTACCTTGTTATTGAATTTACGTACGGTAAATGAGTAAACTTATGAAGTTTTATGAACAAGCGGGAAATGGCAATGACTGCGACCTGCAGCTAAAAATGTTACAGTCATCTGAGGCATCACATGACATCAGAAAGAAAGAGAGGAAATAAAGATTACTGTCTGCAATGATTCCTTCCACAAGAGTCTGCAGTCTACAACAAACAGCTGATGAGTTATGGAGCGGGGGGCGGGGCTAAAGTTTAGGGGAGGGGCAAGCAATGACTATGGCCTGAACAGTTGATCAGCCGTCCTTTGGTTCATGACCAACCTGTCCACTAAATCTTGCGCAAGTCTGTGAATCCATTTGGAAGTTAGTAATAGACAACTCCCATTGCCACGCCCCCTTCTAACCAATTGGCAAGAACAAACACACACACCTTCACACACACACACACACACACACACACTTGACCTCGATGCTAAATTTCAGCCTCCGAGGGCGAAAACTGTGACCGCCAAAGTGTGGGGAAGTTTTGTGGACCGACCGACCAACAGACCAACAGAGCTGCTGTGTGTGTGTGTGTGTGTGTGTGTGTGTGTGCGCGTGTGTGCGTGCTAGTTTTATGGTCACTGAGGTTCCACTCTACTGAGTCAGTTATTGTTACGGTGAATAATGCAGGAAGTGTGAGGGAACACTGATGAATAATGGATGTCTGGCAGAGTTTCCGTCACATCAGGACGACAACATGCTAATCACAGCGACGCTAACACTAATCCACGACACGGACACGGATCACACAGAGACACACATGTTAACACAGCACACAGGAGGACACACAAAAGATGAACTCAGATCATTCACCAAAGTAAAAGAAGCAACACCTTCTCATAAAAATAAGGCTCCCTGTTATATTTAATGACCCTCACCAGGAGTTTGATATGAAACAGAAACTGGTCTTTCCTTGTGTAACTCAGAGCTGACTCGTGTGTTTGGGTCTGTGTGTGTTTCTCTGCAGGGAGAACATGAATGGCCTCTTCACGTGTCCCAACTTTATCACAGCTCATATTACTTTCGCTCCGTTGTGGCGGTAAGGAACCCAATTTTCTTCTACTCTTCTCTCCTGTAATAGTTTATGTCAGCTGAATTGTAAAAGAAATGCACTTTTTTTACATTAATCTCCTGCATTCTTGTTCAGAACATTACTGAGTGGATCTGCAAATACACAACAGCCTTTATTTTGTAGTTTTTACTATAATTATGGAGGTAAAAAAGTGCCTCTACTTGTGTCTTTCCTCAGGGCCAAGCAGATTGCAGTACTGACCACAACTTCGCGGGGGCGCTCTTCACTGACTACCACTTCTATTTCTACAGACACTGCACTGACCCGTAGACGTGCATTTAATATGAGAAATATTTTCTTCTTCGACACAGACATGACAGTCAGAGAAAAGAGGAAGACTGTCATCGCGTCTGCTTTTATGTTTTGTTTTTTTAAAGTCGCAAATGTGTTTTTACTGTGATAAAAGTCACTTTTACTGACGGACTGAGCTGGATAATCACAGATCAGATTCACAAAATCTTCTTTTCTGTTCTTGTCTTTTGTTCTCTTGTTGTCCTGCTCTGTGAGAAAATGTTCACAACAACACAAGAGACTGAACCAAACTGAAGACGAGCCCAAAATTCAGCTTTAACAAATTAATTTTGAAATTTCAGTTGTCCGACGTGAAATTTACTATGATAATCATATTTTTTATATTTTTACATTCTTTTTTGTTGTGAAATACAATAGAGTTTTGCCTTTTTAAGCCTGTAAAAACTTCAAGAAGAAAAGTCAGTGTTTAGTTGATGCATCACGAGTCATCCAGTGGACTGATGCAGCCGATGACTCAGTGATGGAGGCCGAAAGTCTTAAAGCAAACTGCAAATTACTAAAAAAGTTTGAAAAATGACTAGAATGAAGTAGCTGCTTTTGTTGGCTTTTAGCTCTGATCAAGCTGATTTGCTTGGTGAAGAAATTTTTCAAAATTCCAATGAAAATTTAAATTTGGAGAATTACAAGGATTCTGAGTTTTTATCTCAGAATGTGAAC
Source organism: Naso brachycentron (assembly GCA_029874485.1). Taxonomy (NCBI): domain Eukaryota; kingdom Metazoa; phylum Chordata; class Actinopteri; order Acanthuriformes; family Acanthuridae; genus Naso; species Naso brachycentron. The sequence goes on from JAQFJA010079451.1 coordinate 8,251, forward strand.
TAAAGCAGTTGTTTTTATTTTGTTCAACAAAACAGAATGTTGATGTTGAAAAATTAATTAAATCTACAACTGGAAGTTAAAGTAGTAATTAAATAAGCATAAACAGAACAGGTGTGTTTGACAGATGCAACGATGTTTAAGTTACTTGTTAAAAAGGTTGTCAGTCACTGGTGTGAAACTTGTTAAAATGAATCTTTCTGTGAGCTGAACTGAACGTGACTGAATCCCGACTGCTCTGCTTCATGTGACATGAAAAAACAAGTTTAATAAAAGTTTGAAAAATCACATTTCATCTGTCAGTTGTGTTGACATTTTGACATTTTTGCAGTGTGACGATCAGAGGATTTAAAATGAATCGTAACCTAACGGCAGAGGTGGGAACTAACAAAGCTGATTTTTCAGGTGTCTGTACTTTACTTGAGTATTTATTTTTCAATAAACAACTTGACTTTTGTTCTCTACATTCAAGCACAAATATCTGAACTTTCTCCTCGTCACATTTTCCAAACAGGCTCGTTGCTTTAGTTTGAATGTTTTTGTCTTTTTGGTTGAGCTCAGGACGCTTCACCAACACAAAATGTCTCCGTTTGACATTCTGTGAATGAGACTCAACAATCAACTCATTCTGTGGTGCGTTCAGGAACAGCTCGGACAAATCCTACTGATTCTACCTTTAAGTTTAACAGTCTTTGCATTATATTAATGTGACGTGAGCTTCAGTCAGCTTTGCACAAAATGTCCTTCAGAGGGAAACTTTTGACTTTGATACTTTGAGTACATGTCACAACCTGTACTTTATTACTTTTACTTGAGTAAAGAAGGTGAGTCAGTGGGCGGTCCCATTGCCTGCACTTATTTTTGTATGTCGGAGGTCAAATCTCTGGGTTTTGGGTCAGTCTGTGTGTTGGATGCAGTTGATTCAGGTTGGTGTGGAGACGGTTTCTGATGTGTGAGAATGAGTGAGTGCAGCTCAGAGAATCAGCCAGTCACAGTGTGTGAACGCCCTTTTGTTGTGAGGGCTGAGGAGAGGTGGGAATGGATCTCGTTGCCATTTTGCCATTTTGTCTGTAACTGTGACACACTGCAGACCTGATCCTCAGCCCACGCACTGTCAGCCAGAACCTCTGCTCTGTTCAGACCTGTTCAGAGCGCTGGGCCCTGTTTCAGAAAGCAGGCTCAACAAACTCTGAGCCTGATCCTGATCTCCGAGTTGATTGAGCCTGAGCTGGGAAACTCACAGTTTTCGGTTTCAGAACAGCTGATCAGAATGAACTCAATTAACTCTGAGTAGGTTCAGCTCGAGGGAAGCGCGTTCACGGTGAGCACAAGAAGCCATCATCGGTGGAGAGCAGATGACGTCATTCACAACTGCAGGAAGGAGAGTTAAAGGCAGAGTCACTTATTTCACTCCATCTGAATTTTAGATTTTAACTACCACGTATGCACAATATGAACATGGTAAAAAAAAAAGTCTAACATGGCAGCTACAATAATGCAGAGCTCACAGGCTCGTGTGGAGCAGGAGTCACTGTGCGAAAGGTGACGGCGGCTTGAAACAGCTTCAAGTTTACGATTGTAAGGCTCCAAATGGAACTTTGTCTTTGTTTTTTCAAATAATTAAATGCTTTTTTTTGTGCACATATCAGAGGATAAAACTGTTGCTACTGCACAGCCAGTTAAATAAAGGCTTAAATGTGAATGTTCAAGAAATATCTTCAGATAGTTTGTGAAAAAATGTCTCTTTGGAATTCTAAACATCATTTCACCAGTGACCATTGTCATTTTCTAAAAATATTTTCAATGGAAAATGGAAAATTGTGTCTAATAAACAGAAAATACAGAAACATTTTTATGTTAATTCATCCGAATATAATTTACTATTCAGCTGTAAACCAATGGGGCACAACAGCATACTTAGTAGCAGCTCATCTTTTAATCGTTTTTTTTCTTTGTAAGATCTCTGATGTTAAAGAAAACTGCTGTGGGCAAAGAGTCGAAGGACAATGTGTAAAATTTGCCTCGATGATGATGCAAATCCACGATGTGTCATATTTGATTTAAGTGGGAGGAAAAGATTGTTAAGATAAATGGTAGATGGGGAGGTGAAAGGGTATCTTTGATATGGATCCTCCTCCGCGAGCGGTAAGACAGCCTACAAACGGCGTTTAATCATCGTCTCCTGACGCAGCAGCCTCTGAATAACTTGTGTCTCGACGTCCACGACTTCATTCACAAAAGGACACGGCATGTCTCTCCTTCTGCTACACATTCAGCGGGCGATCATCCTCAGGCTAAGAGCATGTTGCCATAGTAACTGACTCAGGGTTTCACTGACCTTGGTTTTTTGAAACGGAAAACTCAGAGTTTCCCTCATCTCAGGCTAAGCATATTCCGAATTATCACTAATCCTGCTTTCTGAAATAGGGCTCTGGAGTCCAACCAAAATGCTGTGCTCTATACATTACAGAGCATAATTACGTTACAGCCTTTTACAACAACGATCACAAGAACAACATAATAAAAAAACAACAACATTCAAGACACATCAACAAAGCAACAGAAACAGCACAGCACAGCACAGCACAGCACAGCACCGCAACTAATTACTCACAGTATGTTATGGGGGAGAACCGCAAAGGGCCCCATGAAATAACGATACAATGTTATGATATTGCAAATCAATATGTTGGGTATTACAAAATCATGTATTGGGATTTTCTCACTTTTTTGAGCTGTAAATCATTTTCCTGCAGTAAAACTCTGTCAGCATCATCTGTTTCATCCGTTATCATACATTTTTCAGTCCATTCATCTCTCTTTAATAATTTTTTATTGCATTTTTATTACCTCACCAGTGAGCACTTAGCACCATCTAGTGGACCAAAAAGTCAACTGATTTTTATTATGCTATTGCACAAAAGATGAGTTTGTATTTG
>JAQFJA010079695.1:0-11162 GCA_029874485.1 Naso brachycentron
CTTTTTTGACATTTCAAAAAGTTAAGGTATTGACAATTATTAGAGTTGTTCAGAATCTGATACCAGTATCAGAAGATGCCACCGATATCACCGAAAATGCTGGTACTGGTATCTGTGTCTGTAATACCATGTTATTTATTACCTGCAAAATGGTGCCCCAGTAACGGTAATGGTATCACACAGAAAACGCCTATGCTCCCATCTATGGGTCACGTTGCTTCAAATTGTACCAAAATGAAAAATGTTACTTTAACCATTTAAGATCATATCCCTGGTTGTAATGTTCTCTTACCGGACCATGTTAGTCAAAATAAGTACAAAAAGTCTGTTTCTTTGTATTTTAACATCAAAGGCTAATAAAATTTCTAAGGCCCGACAAATATGGGATTTTTGGGGCCGATATCAATAACAATATTAGGGAGTAAAAAAATTCTGATATCCGATATATTGGCCGATATTCTACATATAATATTTTGAATGTGATTGTCAAATACATGTGACAAAGATATGTAATGGAGGCAGGACATCTAACAAACCTTATTCCAAACAGCAAACGCTTCACTTATTACCAAGTAAAATAAGGGACCGCCCTCTGCTGGACAAATGACGTGACTGCACCATTTTAAATCACTAGTCCAAGTGTTTTTTCAGCCTTAGAAACAGTTTTAATATCGGCACAGAACAAATATGCCTATACCGATATATATCAATACATCTGCAATATGCCAATATTGGCTGATAACATCAATAAACCGGTGTATCGGTCTGGCCCTAAAAATTTCCTTCCTGTACATAAAAAATATCACACAACTTTGAATGTCTTGCCCAGAGCAGTTTCAACCAATAGTATCACTGCATTCACCTGTCAGTCAATGTTCACCTGTCACCAGTCATGGAGGGATTTTGCGGTTAGCTCACAGGTGTTCTAATCGCTAACTGTCGTTTGCTAGGTTACTTTTCAACAGTCCAATTAAATTGCTCCCACAGTTTGTCTCGCCTGCAGAACATGTTTATGCCAGAAATACATCATGATACGGAAGTTAGATACTCTCGAAATGCGGTTTTAGGTGGACTTAAATAAAATACAAAATCAATGTCTTTATCACTAAATTACAATTAACACACAATTCTAAAAGTGGAAAAAACAGAGAGAACAACTTGTGAAACATCAGTCAGATTTTAAAGCAGATCAGAAGACCATAAACCTTCCCTACAAGTTATTAAATGAATAACTCCTATAATGGCAGTTTACACTATATAAATTTTTAACAAAAAAACTCTGAATATAAATGATTTAAAACATTTTGACTTGCATGTGTGTGTAATTTACAGTATACTGTACAGACCTGTTGTTGCATGCTGCTCTAAATAACACACAGATTCATTTTAAAAAGTCTCTGAACACTTCCATCCACACTGTCCATGGTAGTTTTGTGCTTTACTTTTCTTGCCAGTGAATAATAAGATTTTGTGTGTATGTATTGAAAGTGCATGTGTGTCATCTAGAGCCAGTTTGGTTTCACAGTATAAGTTTGGCTGGAGTCTTGTGGAAAAAAGGAGCATTGTTTAAAATCAGACCGAGAGAATAAAGCTGGCTAAAACATAAATTCCTCAGGGCAAACTTTAGTGCACGAATTCTAAGAACTGGAACAAAAAAAGTCAGCAGGTTGGTCTTCCCGGGATCACAGGCTGTGATCCAGGCTTTATTAGTTTTCAGAGGAAGCCACCTCCACAGGAGAAAATGAAAGCAGGAGAAAGAGGAGGAGGGGAAGGAGGATAGTTACTGTTGTTATATTTGACAGAGGAGCCTTGCCGGGCGTGTTTGTGAAATTTGTGTGGCGCAAACGTTTTTGTTTTCTTGATTTCTCTGATTTTATGTGAAAAGAACGTCTTTCTAAAACTGCACAGATGAACAAATATAAAAACATCCTGTTTCAGGGATATCTCTCTACAACACTTTTTTATGGAGACAATTGCCCTTCATGTGCATTTTCATTTAATTGAAAAATGATCCTCTAAAGGAACTCCATCAAATTCACAACTTTGAGCCTGTATAATACTGTAGTATTCCTATAAGCAAAGGACAGATCAATAGATAAATAGATGGACAGGATTTTTTCCTCACCCTACCAGTTTATGATGATTTAATACAATGTCTTGTTTCGTCACAATCCAACACGAAAGCTATTTGTTTTACTATCACACAAGACTAACAGAACATTATATTTCCATTCAAGAAAGTCGAGCAAGTACATTTTCCCCATTTTGCATTAAAAACACTTAAATGATTAACTGATCAAGTTGTAGTTTCATTGTTTGATATTTCTAGAAAAACTTTAAAGTATAACGTTACTATTGGTTTTGCATTTTGGTTACACTTCATTAATGCACGACAATGCAACATTATGCATTTAGTCTTTTCTAAATTGATATGTTGTTTGTGTAAATTATTAACTTCTATTTGATTTGTGATTCTTTTTTTTAGATTTTTTAAAAGGAATTTTGTATGTAAAATAAAAGAACAGATGAAAAGTCATAAATTAGACCTTCTAATCCTTCTAAACCCCCAACACTTCTGCTCGGATCATTCACACATGACTAAATCACAGTCTGCTGTAGCGCTGCTAGCATAAGAGCCACAGAGCACAAACCTCTAACGTCACTTTTCAGTGTTATGCAGCTTTGGTAACGTTACAGCAGAAAGCACCTTGTTCTGTTAAATGTGAATTACTGACGCAACACTTACAATAAATAATAAACAATACGTGGGAAAAGCTTGTTAGCTGAACTTTACTCAGAACTTAAATCTGAGCGAAACAACCTGTTGCACCACTTTGCGCAGCGGATTCCATCTTTCCCGCTGTTACTTCTCTTACCTGTCAGACAAACGATTAAAAGCCAACACTTGTGCATCGGAAACATCGTCCAGATCCCGCCGGTGACTTTCATCAAAGTTCGTGGAAAAACGTCGTCTTCTTTCCTCTTTCGTCTCATCCCAGGACGATGTTTCAAACTCCCGCAGCACACACTTCGGCAAATAACGGGACCACAGCGCTCCAACGGTGGGGCGTCAAGCCCTTCAAAATTAAACTCAAAGCTTCCGGCAACGGCTTTCAAAATTGAAGTTTTGTTGACGCATAAAGTAAGTCACTACTTCGCTACTACAGCATGTTTTATTATTAGGCTATTATTATTATTATTATAGCCCTATTAATTCTTTACAAGCTTTTGTAATGTCTTGTCTCGAAGTTTATTTCAATAGGCCTATTTTGTTTAATAGTTGAATGTAGAGTTATTTTGTTCAGTTACACATTTAGCCTAATGCAAGCTTGCAGCAAACTGCTGCAAGGCACATACAAGTTGCTACATGTAGTTGTAGAGGTCTGAAATAAAAATGTGTATCAGACTGAATGTATAATAAAACAATTTCTTCTCTTCAGTTTATTTTTAGTATATGTTAGATTCAAAACCCCAGCCGGGCTGTAAGACATGTATAACACAACCCAAACTCCATACAAGAATAGTCTGAAATACTGACACATTCAAAATTGAGTTTTCTCATAAGGAGTCAGTATTATGTATGAGCAGCTAAATTTGAAAGGCTTATGTGCGTTTACTGCTATGTTGTCCTTCTTTAAAATTATTAAGAATTCTGTATGGTCTACTATTCAAACAGATGTAGGCTCTTAAATATTTATTTGTACATCGATGAATCTGAATAAGAAAAATGTCCTTTTGAAAAACATTCATCACTGAAAATAATTACGCACATTTTGTTTTATTTTGAAATCTAAATGAAGCCATATCCTGTTAGGGTTTTCTAGTTATTTCACGCATTGTCCAAAGACAATAGATGGAGGGAAAGGGGAGGGTGAAGTCATAGTGACATTTTAACTATAAAAAATAGCCATAATTCTTTCAAAAGTAAATATATACATCCAATAATACTTCGAATATTTAACACTAAAACTGCTAGGCCATAAAACAAATCCAGGTTTATTTTTAGCCCACATGTAATATCAATTCAACGCCATCTGCATCATATGATTGTAAAGTTGTTTATGCCGCCATCTAGTGTTCAAAATTCATTCAACTGCAAGAAACGTTTTTTTATTTTAGGTAATCAGCTTTATTTTTTAAGGCAAATTTCAATGGAATGCATCTTTGTTTCAGAATAAAGTATCTTTTTGATTAACTGTAAAACATCACCACAGCTGAGACAAACAGCAAATGCACATCCTCATATTTCTTTGCATTCTGAGACATTTTTGCAATATAAAATATTTCAACATATTAAAAAACATATGTGAAGTTGGCATGACAAAAAATATACTACTGTAAGGAAAAAGTTTGCTTATGTTAAAGTTGGAATATTCATTTAAGACAAAAACAAATTTTTTAAAAAAGCCTGAGCTGTTATCATGACAGAGGAAGTTGTAGCAATGGTCTTTACAATATTTTTTTGGCAAAACAAACATGAAAACAACTACAAACAAACTGGAAGCACACAATAAACAGGACACTGAAACTGGTTCAGTGACAATCTGTACATGGATTTACAGCATCCGACTCAAATAGGCTTCAACTAAAACAATTACATAAAACAAAGAATTACACAAAACTCCCAGCCCTGTTTCTTTCACGTGGAGGTAACATTCTCAAAACACTAACTACCACGAGTTGCACCCAACATTAAAAGAAAGTCAAATCCAAACACACACACACACACACACACACAAAGCCTTGCATTTCTACGTAACACAGCGAGTTTAAATCTAAAATACCAACTAATTTCTGGATTACACAGCTCTCCTCTGATATTTTTTGTGGGGGAGCAGTAAAACGTTACAGTAATTAAACTTTGTGAATGGATATTAGTTAGGTTTCCCTGCCCTTCCTCAACCAATCCTAATTTCAGAATTGTTAACATAATAATTCTAGGATGTAAGAGCCAATAATGCCAGAACAAGGTTAAATCAGGCAAGTCACTGAAGATAAGATAGAAAGCAGAAGATGGGGGTTGATTTGGGTTGAAGCTTCAGTCGTCGTATTCCCTCCTCGGTGGCTTCATGGCAGGTCGCCTGTCACGGTCACGATCGTCATAGGGCTCATCGTAGCGGTCATCATCGTAGCCGTGATCTCTGCGGTCATCGTAGCGGCGGTCGTCATAGTCACGATCATCGTCATAGCGGTCATTCCTGTCACTGTACCTCTCACGACGGTCGCGGTTGGTGTAGTCGCTGCGCCGATCGTCGTAGTCGCTGTGCCGATCGTCGTAGTCCCTGCGGCTGTCGTAGCCGCGCTCACTACGCTCCTCGTAGTGGTCAGGACGGTCGGCAGGTCCGGTTACGCTGGAGTCGTCATAACCCTCTTGGTCCTCCTGCCCATCGGGACGGCGACTCTCACCATTTCTAGCTGGCTCTTTGTCATGGTACTCTTCCTCACGAACTCTAGAAAGTCAACACAAAGCAGTCAGACATTTGATTAATCGTCTGTCTTTGACAGCTTCACGTGGAATCAAACTTCCACCATATTGCCTTGAAACTGGACCTGCTGTGGTGGTTTGAGGTTTTTGAGGTAATCTTCTCTAATTCTGTTAAAGACATGTAGCAGCAGCTCTAAGGTTTGTTTAAAGCTAAAACTATCTGACAGACAGCTGCTTACATTCACTACTCCTCGCTTGTAACTGTAATCCTGACAGTAGGACTCAGTGATATAAATGGGATATTGCCTGAGATCACATCACAAATGGTAGTAATTTTGTTTTTTGGTACTGAATTTCAAAACTGTATCTTTTGCTCCACTCAGTAAAAACATGCAGTATACAGGCTGCATCAAACATTCAGAGATAGAAGAAGGATAAACAGTCATTTGATCACATGGAGCAAAAATGGCTGTGGAAAAGAAACAAAATGCAAACATCTCAAGCACCTTTCTATGTAAAGCTGACCTGCAGCTTCTTCGTTCATAAAGTCAGCTGGAATAAAGGACTTTAAGATGTTCCTCCTGGTGATTTAGCGAAAAGAAAGTCAAACTGAATGCCAGCTGTTAAGATTTTTTTTAATGCTCTCAAACAGGCCATTCTTTACACCTGAGGTAGATGTGCTCAAACTTTCCCTTCTTTCAAAATTAGTCTCAAAGCTGCCTCTCTTTTAGGTTATGCACCATAATTGCTGAACAGTTTGTCTCACGTGAGTTAGATTTTGAAGTTGTGGCCACCAATACTTTTTTTCTGCAGCCATTTCTTTCTAGCACAGTTGTTTTATGCTCACGAACACAGTCCCTGCATGTGATTAAAACGTTCTGCATAAAGATAAACATCTCGGTTTCTCATAATCTGTCCCTTGGTGGACAGAAGATTGCCATGAATGCCATGAAATGAACGACCACCTGCTCAATCAGTCTCATGAATGGATCATAAAAGATGTTTACCTCTGTTTCCCATCACAGCATCTTGTTAATCAGTGCGATCGAAAGTGTTTTTACGAGGAACAATCTTTACCCCATGGCGTATTCCTCTTCCTTCTTCTTCTTCCTGCAGCAGCAGCAATAGATGACAATGATGAGCACGATCAGCGCGGCGACAACTCCACCAATGATTCCTGCAGTAGAGCCAATGTTCATGGAGGCTGCAGGACGGGAGAAAAACAAGTCAGGATAACATGAGAGGAAGGATGCATACTATAATTCACTACAGTAAGGATTTGTTTATTGGGAATCTGGAGTTCCCAGCTTGTTAATGAAAAGCCTAAAATTAAAGTTTTGCTTACGTGGCATGACCGAGAGGGTGAGGTTGCAGGAAGCAGAGCGGATCTTGTTGGTTGAGGTGCAGATGTAGAATCCGGATGTGTCTTTGGAGATATTGTACAGAGACAGGATGCCATCCTCTGAAAGACAGAGAGACAGTTGACAGATCAATAGTCCCATCAGAAGCCGTGTCACTAGTACAAAAGATAGTATAACACAAGATATCCCACTGTACGCTGCACCAATGGTGTGAAATGGTATATACACTTTCCATCTCCTAAGTGGGCGGAGTCACGTCTCCCATCAAGATGGTTGAGGCACAACCATCCCTCTGCCTCGTCCGGATGTGTTATACCATCGCGTGAATGGATGAGAGCAGATGGATTTTGTGTGGTGTGATATTTGTTTGATGTACGTTTTAACTTTTAATTCAGTGTTTCACCTATAAGACCATTCAAATGTCTGTTTATGTCCGTTGTGAAGCAAGGCAGGAAGCACCGGTTCCCAGACCACGTGAGTGTCCTGCTGAAACAAAGACAGGTCTCGAACATAATATGTCAAAAATGGGTCCAATATGTATCTTGGTGACGATGGGGTGAAAGAATTGGTCATAATTTGTGATCACGCTCATTTCTCCCATAAAAATGAATGGACTCGAGACTGCTTCCTGTCCCCTGAAGGTGAAACCCATTTGGTGTGGTGAAACCCATTTGGTGTGGTGAAACCCATTTGACACTGATACAGGAAATGAACGGTCAGTGGGAGGTCTTGGTTCCTATTAACCGTCTCTGCTGATACTCACTGTCGGTTGTTCTGGGAGCTGGAGCTCGAAGCTGGTTCCTGACATCTCGGCTTTCCCACTTATAAGTGGGAGCGGGGGAGCCTTCTTCAGACTTACAGGTCAGGTTGACATTCTGGCCGTATTCTGCCTTTCCCTGGATCTTACAGATGGGCTTGGATGGGGCCACTAGAAAAAAAGTGAACATGAATCAAGAATAAGCTCATAAAACTTATGCAGCTGAATTGGCAATATAAACAGCATCACTCAATGATCCACTTCCTCATGCTGTGGGCTCCTTGTTGCACCTCTGCTTCAAACACGACTTCCTGCAATCGCTTGTTAGAACTGCAAAACATGCCTACGCTTTAATATCACAATACTTCACTATAACACCAACATTTACGCTGATTGGAAAGTCAGACACAACATGCAAAAACACTTAAAAGCAAAATGTTTCTGAATGAGTGATACCTAGAACCACCAGACGCGTTGTGGCGGCGGGCTTCCCCTCATCGTCACCCGGGATCTGGACACGACACTCAAAAATCTTGTTGTCTGCTAGTGTGATGGACTGGAGCCTCAGGTCGGCCTTTCCCGAGGTAATATCTACATCCACAGACACCCGACCTTCATAAACCTCTTTGATGTCAGTAACACCAGTAGAATAATAAGTGAGGATCAGGATCTGTTAAACAAAGACAGCATTAGAGAGGAAGGAAAGTAAAGTTCTCTTGTTTGCTTATTGTTCTTATTCATAAAACTGTACTATTGAACTGTAGAAGTCTGACCTCTTTAGCTCCAGCTTGTGCACCCTCAAGAGACCAGGAGATGATAACCAGAGCGTCGCCCTTCAGCGGGCCTTTGGGTTTAAAGGTGCAGGGTAGTGTGATGTTGTCACCTCTGGCAAACTCATATGTGGCTTGCGGGATGCTCACTTGAAGAGCACCGACACCTGACAGCACTGTCATGGATTTAAAGAAGACGACATTGATTTGATTGAACTGATTACTACAATTCTACGATTTACAAAAACAGTGTGGTTAAGTTGATGAAGTTGTGTAAATCTGATTGCATGACAGCATTTGGAAATACCACCACACACACCGACCGAACAAACCTTTGTGTGGAACTGAAACAAGAAGGCATTAGAGAGAAAAGAACTCATTCGTTTTGATAGGCCAATCGAATAACCGTTATTTTAGGCCAAAATGGCAAAACAATAAAATTAAATAAAAATAAATCCATAGTTCCATCTTTATGTAAATATGCTTTCTTAAGTTCTTTATCTTTCTCTGTTGTAAACTGAATATTTGTGAATTTCGTAACGTTGTAGAACAAAGCGAGACATTTTCACACTTCATCCTGCGCTCTGGAAACTTGCGGGCATTTTGTAGGCCTCGATCAAATGTTTTAGGCTACCTGGCGATCAAGAAAAAAGCCGACAAATTGGGCTGATATTGAAAATAATGTCATGTTTTCTAAAGTTTGATGGATTACGGCTCTAAAGTTTGGAAAATGTCCATTTTGATCTTTTAACCACGAGAAAAACTGGTCGATTCAAAAATGATACTTAACAGGCGTGTTTCATGATGTCGATTTTAGATTTTCCACTGATTCTGATCATCTAAATGGTTTTCTAATTAGCGTGTATACCATGTTTTTAAAAAGGAAAGAAAAGCAACAAGCCAATGAGACAAGTCGGTGGCATAAGCAGGCTACCTGTGCCTCTCCTTCAGGTGCGCAAACAGGTGTGGCAGCTCGCGAAGGCGCAAAAGAAGCCAATGTTATTTCTTACAGGAATACTCACCCACAAACAGCAGAGTGAAGGTCGAAATCCTCCGCTCCATGGCAAAGACTTTGCCTCAAACAAAGCGTCAATGATTCTTCTGTGTGCGGTTGTTCTCTCTGAAATGGAACAAGGATCCAAGGATCCGCCCGGTATGAATTTGCATCGAAACCCGACGGCTTCCTTCGGTGAGATGCGCCTGATGGGTGCGCCCGCCGACTCTGGATGACTGACAGCTTTCTCCACCAATCACCGCAGCTCCTGCAGTTGCGGTAACATTCCGCTCAGGCGGCGTGTGTCGGCTTGTCCTCTTATACAATATAACTCACTCCTGACTTGTCAGGAACGTGCCTGTGGAAAAAATATTCTCAGGATTGTTTTGCTGACAGGATCACTTGTTGAGCGCATTGCTCCACAGCTTATCTATAAAGCACAATTAAGCTGCACATTTTCATCTTGAGCTCTCGTTTATGGCATCAGTAGCTCAAATGTTAACAGAAATGCCTAAAACACACAACTTCGTTTATGAATCTTCTAACAATCAGCCAAATGTTGCAAGAGGGACAAATGAGGGGCGTTAAACGATTGATAAAACCAAACAGTCCACAGTGTGTGGGCGGTGTTGAGAAAAACTGATGTGTGCTGGTGGAAGAGGAGAACCGTTTGGTCCTGTCAGACTGGTTTGACGAGGACTTAACGCCCAGAGGCACACACACACACACACACACACCCTCTCCCACCATACACACGAAAACAACGAAACAGAAATGAGAACAAAAACAAAAGAGAAGGAAATTAATTCCACCATTTTATCCATAATGTCTAATCAGATTTAGGCCTATATAGGCTAAAAAAAGAAAGAAAAAAGAGGGGGGGGTGTCAAATGTTCAGGGTGAGCTGCAGGGCACAACCTGTTGTCGAGGCTATAAATGTGTCCTGAAGAAGGTTCACAGCAGAAACAAGAAGACTCAGACACATTTTTTAAAAAGGGGAAACAGTCTTGGTTTGCCTTTGCTGGATTTAAGAGGGGATAAAATAAACAGTCTTGTGCTGCCATCTGCTGTTGAAAATGTGTCATAGCAAGTGCATTATTTTGAAATGAGCCCACTCAAAAAGAAAAGAGAGAAACAAAGAAAGTAATCAACACGATCCTCTTACTCTCACAAATGTGATCACACATAGTGACAGTCACACACTTTGATAACTGTGAGCCTCCTGGTTTGTGTTTGGTTCAGATTTTACCTGGGTTGTGATGTGTTGCTGTGTTGTCCTACATCATCGCTCTGTGAAAGTGGCTGCGGGAAAAAAAAAGCGATGTCCTTCAAAGAACAGGTAGAGATGCCACAAACAGAGACAAGATCAAATAAGCAGAGATGATCATAAGTCTCCCTCTGTGTTTAACCGTTACATGTGAGAGAGTTTGTATTGCTGACACTGTTTTTAGAGATGTTCTGATAACATCTTTTCCTCCACAATACAGATTCCGACCAACAACAAGTACTGATCTGATACTAGCAAATAAAAAACAGTTCCTTACACATTTCCTTTGGCTTTCCAGCATAAAATATTTGGGCTCTCTTTAGGCTCTCCCTATTCTCCTTCGTTGCTCTTAAAAATAGTGGCTGCTTGTGGCAGCACGGAGCAACTTCCTGTGTACTGTAGAGCAGGAAACTAAAATTGATTTCAGGTCTGTAATGTCAGTCAGAGCCATGGGCGTCGCCACCATTGAATGTGAGTGGGACGTGTCCCCTTCACATTTCAAAATTCTTCATTTGGACCCCCCCACATTTAACATAAAATATTGGTTCATCCAGCGCCGTTTCTATTGCCTCGCAATAGAATCCATTC
>JAQFJA010079698.1:0-11160 GCA_029874485.1 Naso brachycentron
GACCTTTGAACTCAAAAATCTACCCAGTTCATGCTTGAGTCCAAGTGGATCCATGTACCAAATTGCAAGAAATTTCCTTGAGGCGTGCATGAGATATTGCATCACAAGATGTGAGGTTCCAGTGACCTTTGACCTCCAACATCCAACCAGTTCGTCCTTGAGTCCAAGTTGATGTTTGTACCAAATGTGAAAAAATTCCCTCAAGGCATTCCTGAGTTCACAAGCAAAGGATGAGCATGAAGTCGCAGTGACCTTGACCTTGGATCTATGACCTCCAAAATCTAAGTTCATCTTGAGTCACAGCGGACATTTGTACAAATTTTGAAGACAATCCCTTAAAGTGTTTTCGAGATGTCGTGTTCACAAGAATGGCCCGGACAGATGGACAACCAGAGAACATAATGCCTATGGCCCCAGCCAATGCCGGCACAGAGGCATAAAAACCAAGTGCAAACATCCATAAGAATTGTAATTAAAAAGTAATTAAAAGTAATGTTACATTACCTTAAGTAATTACAACTTTAACAGCAAAACAGCAATCTGTAATCTACAACAACACCATGAATGTCTACGAGTTGATCAGTTGCATCTTGGTCTGTGTCGGCGTACAAATTTGTTCTCATAACAGGAAAGTATGATTTATTTATTTGATGACATTTTCTCAAAACAGATACAAACAGATACAAGTTCAGTCAGATAAATCACCATCACTATGAGGGACTGCAGCATTCTGTGATCAATAAAACATATCTATTGACATATCACCTGCAGAGCTGCACATATAATCTGTGCACCTACAATCTAAAACAATAATATTCTGTATTAGTCTTTATGAAACACAATTTATGCAATAGATGCTTGATTTAGAAAAGCAGAAGAGCAAAAAAAAAGTAATTAATACATAAGATGTGGCCATTATTTGGCTGCGTAGAACATTTATCATAAGTGGAAGCAATAACATACAAAGCATAACATGCAGTTCCTCATGAATAAACATTTACATTCCATGACACTTTTAGCAACCTCTCTTATTGATTCCATTTATTCATGTAATACAGGACCATTTTGCAGCAGTAAATCTCCTGTTGTTCCCATTGTATACAGCCCTTTAAGGGCAGAACAATGCAGTGTAATTTTAGGCCATATTTCCCAGAAACACGTGCAGGTTGGCATGAGAGGTGTGCTGCTGTGAAATAGGTTTTCTCTGACCTTTGAACCCTCCTTCAGTCCTCTGGGCTTATTACTGCCCGTAGTCACAACAGAATTGTATGTGAATTGCTCTGCTATTCTCACAAAACAGATTTATTAAAGTATTACAGCAGAGCTCTGCCTCACGTGACAACGATGCACATGACAACGCGCGCACACACACACACATCTGTAGTCCCACAGAGTCTAAGATCAACATGTGCACACACACACTGATGCAGAGGCATGTGAATCACGTTAGCAATCTCTTGCGTCAGATCAAGGGTGTTTTATTTGATCAAGGTTGAGTCGCTGATTTTCAGGAATCAGAGCGATGCAGGTGTGCGTGTGTGTATGAAAGATGAAAATAGAGGTTTATTAATTCCAAAGCCTTTATGATACACACACGCACACACACATTCATTTTTATTATAAGTAGCTATTAATGCACATGTCCAAATCTGCATATTTATGAACATTCCTTAACCTATGAACCGTATATAATCTGTGAATTGAATGTTTCCAAGAGGGTGTGTGTAGTTTTTTAAATTTCACATCTGCACACCAGACACATGTACATACTTAATATTATTGTTATACATATTGAAGTAGAGTTCTGAATAAATTAGTGGGGAAATGGAATAAATGCAGATGCTTCTTTGCAGGTCAGGACAGGTCAAAGGTTTACTAAGTATGAAAACGATGTGAATCATATTGATGTAATTTGGTCTCACAGTCATCAGACCTCAACCCAAATCTGCAACTGTTGGAAATTTTGGAACAACGTATTTGGATCCTAAATCTAATTAAACTATAACTGTTTTATAACATTAACCATGTGTAGATCGTTTTCCTTAAATTAGCCAAGAACTTTTGCTCTCTAAAAACAACCAGGCTTTCTGACAGGAGGGCTTTTGTGTGTGACAAAGCACCTGTATTTGACAAGCTGGGAGGAAAATTGGTTGAAATAGTGACTTTCAGTCTTCAGAGTATAGCCGATTCCATATCAACTAAGAAATTAAAATACATTAAAAACTTATGATCAGTTCACCCAAATTTCCGAACCGGGTCAGAAGTGAAATTAATAAATTATCTGATTATTATATCAATCACCTCCAATAAAAATTTAATAAACTAAGTAAATCTTAAGTGAAGGTTTCAAGCTTAAGTTAATTTATCGCTGAAATCAGTTTGAAACTGAACTCAGTAATACTAACAAGCTAAAAAGATTTTTATTTGTAGGTTTATTTAATTTATTTGGTCCCACCAAAACACAAATATTTTCACCACTGGACCTGACTCTTGCTAAGCAACACAAATAATTGAATTCAATTTTCAATTCATTTTGCTTTCTTGGCATAAACAAATAAAATATGTTGTTGCCAAATCAGTTTTCAAAAAAGAAATCATAAAATATTCCTGGAGCTTGTTAAAAGTAACAAGAAATTAGCTTAACCTAGCAACTAACAATTAGTTTAGCTTTTTAGATTAGAACACCTGAAGCACAGTAATATATAGTTAAACATACACTCAAAAGTCCCACTGTTGTTTACTCTAAATCAGCACTCATGGAGTGCCTGATGTGCTGTGTTGGTTGTCAATTCAAATTTAACAAGATGTGAAATGCAGGTTTTGTCCAAAATGAAACAAATACTATTGAAGGATTCTTAATCCTGAGTAATAATTAAAGGAGTGTGTTTATTTTTATAGCATTGACAACAACAAGAAATACCACAGTTGGAATAATGGAAAAATATTTTCTAATGATCCTCAAATGCAGCCTCCCCATTTAATTGTCCTACTGGATCCCTGATGGGAGTAACTTTTAAGTAACCTTTGCTTTAAAATGCAAACTTCATGTTTAATAATAAAAATACATTTAAATAGAGAAATCATAATATTTCACATTGAAAAACAGCTCAAGAAAGACCTCCATTTTGTAAAAAGTCATGTGATGTCATGTCAAGTTGTCAAGGACACCAGGCAGTGTGACATCATCAGAATATGACATCTTCACATTCTGATGATGTCAACACATTCTACTGCTTTGATGCTTTGATGCTGAGAAGGTAAGGAAGACTTGATCCTCCAGTAAAACCTCAGTTGCGACTGAACGACAGTCAGAGAAGATCAGAGCACGAATTGCAACTACTACAGAAAGACGACAGCACAGCCTCTACAAAACAGCTACAGCACAACTTCCACACACACAAAAAAAACTACAGCACGACTTACTTCACTAAAAGTCAGAACAACAACAGCCTACTGTTTAATATCCCAGTACTGCAGAAATATCTGTATTCAAGTGCCATGGATAGAAGACAACACTTCAACGGCAGGGTCGCACATGGGAACCAACCCCCCAGAAGACTGCAGCAGCGTAGAGATGAAGTATTTGCATCTCGAGAATTCAACGAGAGGCTGCTGAATGAAAATGCTGCCCTGAAGCAGCAGATTAGGGATATGGAAAGAAGTTGGAACCATGAGAGACAGTGTCTCATGAGAGCTCGAAGGACAGAGAGGAACACTAACAGAAATGTTGCGATGGACAATGAAAAACTGTTAGTAACTGTAACCCGACCTGGTGTTACTAAGAACAAAGAGATAAAAGAAAACTGTGACAGCAAAGTCAAGGAAATGAGGGATTCCTTTGACAAAAAGCTGAAGGAGGTAAACCAGGGTTGGGAAAACCGGTTTGCTGCAAGAGAGCAGGAGGTTGCAGAACAGATTAAAACTCTGCAAGACGGCTTGGAGAAGATGAACCAGGTCGTCCAGGAAAAAGATAATCTGACTGCCAATATAATGAGAGAGAAGAAGGCCCTCGAAGCAGAGATTTGGAAGAGTGCAGCCAAGCTTAAGGTGAAAGAACTTGAGATCACCCAGAGCGAGGAAGGGTGGAGAACCATAACTAAAGCTCTGGAAGATCAGCTAAAGTGTGAGCTTGCAGCAAAGGAGGAGGGCTTTGAAAAGGCAAGGGAAGAGAGCAGCAAAGTCAGCCAACTGGAGGAAGAGTTGAGGCTGCTGAAGCAGCAGAAAAAAGTTGAGACTGACAGCAACAACGTGCAGGAACCAGTGGAATCGAGCACGATTGAAAATGTGAGAAAACACTGGTTTGCGGAGTTCAAACGTGTCAATGCCTCCGCTGTTGTAAAGAACAGACAACTGAGAGAGAGTTGTGACAGCAAAGTCAAGGAAATGAGGGATTCCTTTGACAACAAGCTGAAGGAGGTAAACCAGGGTTGGGAAAACCGGTTTGCTGCAAGAGAGCAGGAGGTTGCAGAACAGATTAAAACTCTGCAAGAGGGCTGGCAGAAGAAGCTGAGCCAGGTCATCCTGGAGAAGGATGATCTGATTGCCCAGACACAGAATGAGAAGAAGGCCCTTGAAGCAGAGATTTTAGAGAGTGCAGCAAAGCTTCAGGAGAAGGAACAGGAGATCATCCAGAGCGAGGAAGGGTGGAAAACCAAAACTGAAGCTCTGGAAGATCAGCTAAGGTGTGAGCTGGCTGCAAAGAAGGAGAGCTTTGAGAAAGTTAAGGAAGAAAGCATCAGAGTCAGCCAGTTGGAGGAAGAGTTGAAGCTCCTGCACCAGCAGAACAGCGATCTTCAGGTAAGTCATATGAGCTTTTTGTTTTAGAATGATAATTGTTGCAATCTAACAGATTCAGGGTAAAACAGAAAATACTCATAAGTACTCATACGTGGTGTCTTTGTGGATTTAATTGGCTTTTAAAATATTTAGTAAAAAGCCTGTTTCACATGAAGACGACATCAAGGTGAATGTAATGTGAAAAATCCAAAAAGTAACTTTAGGGATTAGATTTTATTTTAGCCTTAGATGCTGTAGAGTGTAGAGGTTAGGGGTGGGAGATGGACAAAGACTATTACAGTATATGTAATATCATTGTGATAGACATTATGATATAAAGTTGCCAGATGGAAATTGTTGGTTTTGGACAATACAATACATTAAATGCATATTAGGTTCCTCAGATCTGAGTAATGGTACAGAAATGATAACTACTGAACAAAACAAAAAAACAAAACCGGATTGAGTCGTAATCAGTGTCATCTGCTTTGTGAACGATCCTTCACTTTAAAAACAAGATTTACACTTTATTTGGATGGTCCGCCGGTTTGTAACATTTCAACAACATAACAGTTTTGATAATATTGTTGTCAAAATCCTTTAATATTTAAATAATGCAGCTGAATACTGGTTGAACATTTTTTAGAGTTATGGTTAGGGTTTGGTCAAACAGTAATATTGTTGAATGTCAACTGATAATTTGTTGAAATGTTACAAAATACTCTATAAACTATTTGTAGGGGAACTATCAAAATAAAGTTGGCAGTAATGTTAATAGCATGTATTCTATTTTGTAAACAGAAAGCGTACCTGTTTGTAAAAGAGGTCATCCAGTCAATGGACAGTCACACTGTTGCATTGATGGATGAGAAGACAGCTCTCCAGGAGGACCAGCTGAAGATCACAGCTGAGCTGAAGGAGAAGGAGGAGCACATCGTCCAGAGTGAAATGAAATTCAAAGCTCTGGAAGATCAGCTCAAGTTGGAGCTGGCTGCCAAAGAGGCAAAGATCCAGCTCCTGACCACACGCAACTCTGAACTCCAGGTATGTCACCTCAGCTGATCATTTTGTTTTGGAATAATGAATTTTTGCACCATAACAGATTGTGTTAAGAAAGAACAAAAATAATCAATATATTTGTTCTCTGTCTTTTTAGGAGCTCGCTGAAATGACTGACGCACAGAAGGCTAAGAAGAAAAAGGAGGAGGAGAAAGCAAAGAAGGAGGCAGAAAAGAGAGCAAAGAAAGAGGAGGAGGAAAGAAAGAAAAACGAAGAGAAAGAGAAGAAAGAGGAGGAGAAAAGACAGAAGAAAGAGATGAAAGACAGAAAGGAAAGAGAAAAAAGAGATCAGAAAGAAAAGGAGGAAAGAGAAAAAAAAGAGATGAAAGAGAGAAAGGAAAAGGAAAAGAGAGAGCAGAAAGAAAAGGAGGAAAGAGAGAAGAAAGATAGGAAAGAAAAGAAAAAGAGAGAAAAGGAAGAAAGGGAGAGGGTCAGACAAGAAAATGAGAAGAAACAGGAAAAATTAGGAATTTTCTGCTTCCCTGTCTGACCTTCCTCATCCCTCCTCCTTTCCCTCCTATCCTCCTAACATCCACACTCACTCCTCTATTCCCTCACCCTCCTCCTCTCCTTGTCACTGCCTCCCCCACTTCACCCAATCCCTCACCTCCTTCCTACCAGCTACCCCATCCCCTCCTCTTACACACCTACACACCTCACACACACCTCACACACACCTTACACCTTCACACGGGCAACACGGTGGCTCAGTGTTTAGCACTGCAGCCTCACAGAAAGACGCAGCTGCTGGTTTTCCACCCGCCCAGCTTCTTCTGTCTGTGTGGAGTTTGCATGTTCTCCCCGTGTCTGCGTGGGTTTACACTGGGCACTCCAGTTTCCTCCCACACCGTTTAAAAACATGCCGACATGAAGGTCAATTGATTACAATAAGAAGAAGAACAAGAAGAAGAAGAAGAAGAAGAATTTTTAAAAGATAAAAGAAAGAAAAAAACAAAGTTAACTCCTGTTTCTCTTTGTCAGTTTAATTTCTGAAATAAGAAGAGAAAAAACAATTAAAAAAAGGAGAAAGAAAGAAAAAAAAATCAAAGATTCCCCTTATCTCTTTTTGTCTGTTGAATTTCTGAATTCTTTATGGCAGTTTATGTATTTTCATTTAGCAGGGAAATCCTGAACTCCAATGTTGTAAGTTTAGACTTTGAATTCATTCACCTTCTCAATGAGAGAAAATAAGAGAACTTTTTTTCAGTAGGAGTCAAGAGGGTAACATTTTTGTATTTATGTCGGTTATTTGGTAATAAATTTGACTACTGACTTTAAATAATTATTGTTGAGAACTTCAGTCAAATGTGCAATAAAACTGTCAAAATATTCAATTACAAGGAAAAATCCTGCATTCAAAAATATTACTTATGTACAGAATTTTATTAACCATCACTTTCCCAAAACAAACAAGTATAAGAAGTTTAAAAAGACTAAAGAGCAAAAACATTTACAAACTGGTGGTATTCACAAAACATCTTAAGGCTAAAAGCTTTGAACTTGCTGAATGACTTGCTGCACTTGCTGACTTGTGTCATCCCCATTTAAAGACTTCTGAATTTTTGGACTGAGAGGGTTTCACAAAATGATTTAGAACTAAAACTAGCTCTTAAATCTGTAAAAAGTTGAGCAAACAACAAAAAAGCTGCAAGTCTGCCTCAAAATCACAGAAACATTTTAAAAAATGTTTCACGATACTGAGCTTTTTAAAGATTTTGCCTCATGGGTGAGGGAATTGTGAAGAATGCAATCAGTTCACCAACCAACAGGTAGGATGAAGCCATAACTTTACTTTCAGTCTCTTTGTATTTAGATGATCAACTAGTTTGGTCAAAACAACAAAACATATGGCAAAATGATGAGTATTTCATACTGAAATGACTTAAAAACATTAACAATGCATGTTAAAAAATTCCCCTTTTATAAAGGCAGAAGGTAATAACAAACACCTGGGCAGAAACAGGTAAACTCATAAAAGGCCAATGCAATGTATGACCACTAGATGGCTGTATATCAGAAGTGAGCCTGGAAAAAACAAAAAAACACACACAAAAACCCCCCTGTAAAACAAATTGTATGTTTACGGTCCATTGTTTAACTCCTGAGCATCCTTAACCACAACATGTCTGATGCCGGCTGAAAAGACAAGCTTAATTACATCAGATGAGTTTTACTTCCAGGCTTGAATAACGTTAAATGTGACTAGGATTTGCGTTGATATTTCTGGGTTTTACTCCTTTCCTCTCTTAAAATGTAATGTTCCATTAAAACTAGCACTATCAAACGGCAATGTTAACATTACTGTGTGCTAGGAAATGATATGCTAACATTGACGTTGACGTTAGCTGTTGTCTCAAGGCAGCTAATAGGTTATCAAATATGCCATTGGGTTTTTCACAATCCATTGTATCTTCAGTTGCTGGTCAATCGGGAAGCGGTGAAAAGACAATATCTTGTCAGATTCCCAACATTTATACGACTTACAGCCAGGAAGGCAGCAGTGGGACATTGTGTTTACAAAACAGTTTCCCAACCCGAGCGATGGCGTCAGACAAGATGGCGGCTCTGTGAACACGGTCCATTTGGGCAAATGATAGAATACAGTGATTTGCGACTTGGAAAAAATGTATAAGGAGGAAAAAGTAGGGGTGCCAATGGCCGTGTGGTCCCCCTGCTTCCAGCGCCAGTGCTCTCTCCTCCTGTGTAACAGCAGGGGGATTGTTAACTCATAAAACACACACACACGTACAACCATGCACACACACTATTTCTTCATGGAGACCTTTCAGATGAAGCACAACGACCAAAGTCTGTGGTTCTGGTTAGAGTTAGGAATATGGTGTGAATTGCGTGGCTCCATGCTTGATGGAAATCAATGTAATGTCCTGACAAGGACTGCTGTGTTAACTTGCGCACACACACACACACACACACACACACACACACATTCGCACTGGTTGTTCTAAGTGAATAATGAGGACAACACCCGGGGTGTTGAAATAATTGAAGCTGTTTGATGTCTCATCTAATAATATTCACACACACACACACACACACCTTTGACACACACACACACACACACACACACACATACACAGGATGACGATCTAATTGTTAAAAAACAAAACCACACACACACTAAGCATTTACGTTTCGAAACTTCCATGAATTTACTGCATTGCACAATTCTATCGGTAAACATAGAGGATGAGTGTTCTGCACTCTTTGTAAACGAAACCTGACAAACACATTAAAGTCTGATAACAAAATCACAGTCTCAGAAAGTTTGATCACAGCCACAGACAGAAACCAAACAGTCATTTCAAATGCTGGAAACTTCAGCAGAGCTCCTGCTCTCTCCATGAAGAATATGATGAAATATTAATTCATCCCTGCAAGAAAAATGTGAGACCGCAGCAAAGACGAGACAGAACAAAAGAACAGACGAAGAGTTCAACAAACGGGCAAATTTGTCACACTTTGTTTCTCTGCCGCTTCATAGGAAATAGGCTCATTATTGTGCAGCTGAGAATAATTTTCTTTTCCGGCATTAAACTGTGTGCACAAGCTCACAGAGCTGTAAACAAAAGTGTTTCTATGGGATTTCTTTAGATTAATTTCGCTTCAGTATTTGACTGTAGTTTTCAATTTAAAGCAGGGGTGAGTTAAACACACTTTTATATTTCTGTTGAAAATAAATAAATAAATAAATAAATGAATGAATGAATGCTAGTGCCATTGGAATTTTCCCTGCCTCTTTTTAACACAAATCCTTGTAGTTGCTTGGATGTGTTTTTATTTATTTTTTAGTAGTTATTTTATTTTATATTTCTAAGTGTATTTCTTCATGTCTTCATGTCTGTTGCTTTGTTTTATTTCCTTTTTTTCTTTTATTGTGAAACATGTTGTGATATCTGCTCTTAAAGGGTGCCATATGAATTATCTTATTTACTTATAATTATTATTCTAAACTTCACTGAAGACAAACAAACCAAAAGAAATTCAAGCAGTTTGGTTACAAGTAGGACTCAAATCTCCAGAGGACAGACAATACTTAGAAAATGCCGGCATGATTTTTGATCCAAATGCACGCTGAAATGCTTGTTCCATCCAAATATTTCCGAAATTAACAAACAATTTCCATTCTAAGAATATAAAGAAACATTTAAACATTTAAAGGTGCACCAAAACTAAAGGCTTGTTTCTGGCTGCATGGCCCACATTTGACCAAAAGACATTGACACTTTATTCTAGGAGCAAGACAAGATCACTTCAGCTTGGCAAAAAACAGCTCATTTCTACCAACACGAAACTGGTTCTGTTCTGGTTCATGCACCCAATTTTGAACCGTTTCCACCAAAATTAAACTGGTTCAGAACCTGGAAAATTGATTCCCAGCTGGAACCTAAAAGTAGCAGGTTATCACCACAATTCTGCTCCAAACTGGTGGAAACTCAATTCCCGTGAAAGCTGTGAACTCAAGCTAACTAATTAACTTCTGTTGTGCCAGATCAGAAATGAATCAAACTAGAAGTTTTCCGCTGGTTGCGATACAACACCTGCAGCGGTGACTAATGTAACATTTCTTTTCTTTGAGATGTCATCCAGTATGAAAAAGATTAACTTTGGACTTCTGTTTTTTGCTCTGAAGCAAACGCATTGACACAGAGTCTGTGGTTAGAAAGCAGTGAAGGAGTGTGTGAGATGAAACTTTGATAAAAGTTTAATGAGACCTGAGGGGAAACTGAGTCACTGCAGCAGAAAATGTGTCAAACTGCAACTAAGAGAGCGAATTCACATTCATCGCACTAACACAGAACTTTGGTTTAATTCTGTTTTTCAACTCCTCCAGTGTTTCTCTCTCTCTCTGGGCTGCCTGATCACCTGATCACTGATTACCTGATCACCTGCGGCTGGTCTGATGGTTCACACACCTGCCATCCACCAACTCATCATGCAGCTTTACCTCAGCTCCGGTCATTCGGCCGTTTCCCCTCTTTTTGTTGCTTCAGTTTTTACTTGTGTAAAAAAAAAGACAGTGGAAAGTAGAAGAACTGACTCAATTTCTTTTCTCATGTAAAAATAATAAACAGGTTCTGAAATATATTTAAAGTAATGAAGTAAAAAATTTACCTCTGAGAGAAAATTTCTAGTGGCCATTTTTGTGCAAAGCCAACTGAGTCTCATTCCCAAAATGTCAAACAGAGACATTTTGGGTTGGTAAAGCATCCTGAGCACAGCCAAAGAGACAAAAACATTCAAACTAAAGTAACGAGCCTGTTTGGAAAATACAACTTGTAGAAAGTTTAGATATTTGTGTTCAAA
>JAQFJA010079709.1:0-11158 GCA_029874485.1 Naso brachycentron
ATGATCAGTAGTGGTCAGCTAGCGAAGCACACATTGTATTTCTTGGCACTAGACTACTTAATAAAAAATACAAAAAAAGGAGTAAACTTGCCTTTTGCCAGTTAAATATTTTTAATTTGAAGCAGCAGCTGCTCACACAACACTCAGATTGATTTTCATCTGCAGTGGTGCAATGAAACACCGGCTACCATGATCCCATGTTATGCGTGACATCATCAAGCTCCATGTTTTGTTATTGCTTTGATGAAGGGCCACCTAGCAGCAGAAATTACATATTGTGCATTTAAATCTTGGACAGACAGCATCTGCCCGTGTGTTTTGTTTGTGGTGCTAAACAAAAGTCATACAAAAGTTTGCCCACAAAGCTGCGACTGACTTACGGTTTCTCCAACTGGCTGAAACAGATGAATCTCTGAACAACCACTTCAGATTCAGAGATATGATACCAGGCTTGGCAGTTTACAAGCAGCCTGTTTCATTTCTGGCAAACATTTACTCATCAGATTTCATTAATTACCTCTCTTTCTTTTGTCCAGTTGTTCAGATGAGTAGCTACAATTAGCAATTAGCTGCAGAGTTT
The DNA here is from genome assembly GCA_029874485.1 of Naso brachycentron. Taxonomy (NCBI): domain Eukaryota; kingdom Metazoa; phylum Chordata; class Actinopteri; order Acanthuriformes; family Acanthuridae; genus Naso; species Naso brachycentron. Next base: position 581 of record JAQFJA010079709.1, read on the forward strand.
TGTAGTGAACCTGGCAGTTGTTGGACCTCAGCATCATACGGTTAAAGTGAAGTATTTTAGTCTGGCTCTCTCTGGTTCTCCACTGGACACCCACGGTCTGAACTTTTTTCTCCCAAGGCTCTGGTCTGTCCGATGGGCTGCGAGGTTCCAGATGTGCAGCTGGTCGTGACCGGAAAAGGTGAATGCAGAACAGTGCTGTTGGAGCATGGGGAGGAAGACGGCTCGCGTCTGTCGTGTGTGTGCTTTATATGAGCCTGTGTGTACTTTTTTGTGTGTTGTCAACACATGAAATGACCACAAATGACCCTGTACATGCATGCCCATTTCATCGAGAACCTAATTAGCTGCCATGTGTGTGCGTGTGCATGTGTTTAAGTTACACAGGGTCTGGCTCGAAACACCGTGAGAAACGCAGCCCATGGTGGAGGTCAGGAATAAGCTCTGAAACCTGGCCCAACATTTCGACATTTCTTCACTACCTGTGCCGCTCTGCTTTGGGGCTTGTTAATTGTAACAGAAGAAGGCGGCAGTGGGAGCAAGAGAAGAGGAGAGAGTGAGTGGGAGGGCATGAGTGACTGGTTAAGTAACAGAGTGAGATGGGTGACCGAGGGAGCAGGCAAATGTGGTTGTGTTCGGAGAGAGTGGTGGTACTGATGACAGCATCACTCCATTTGCTTCACAGGCAAGTGCCGAGGAGAAAACACCCAAACATCAGAGCTAGAGTTCAGGGGCCTCACTCACAAAAATGTTCTCAGATTTATACCTTAATGTAGTCTAAAGATCATTTCTGTGTTGTGCTTGCACTCAATTTTGAAAAGAATTCTGAGCAAAAAAATTTTTCTAAACAGATCCTAACAATCTCATTTGTAACTTCCACACCCAAAATCAATCAACTTAAACAGATAGCACCTGGCCTGATTTCCCCTGACAAAACCCCTGTACAGATGAGGTTTAGTCAGGACCAGAGGAGAAAATAAACGTTTGGGAAGACAAACCCACAGCGGTGGTAGAGGAGACTGAAGCCAGACAACGTGGATTATTCAGTGGACTGAAAAGTGGGTTGATAAACATGCAGCTGCGGAATGTAAGAGGTGGGGCAGATAGACAGAACTGTGGCCCTCAAAAGGTCGGACCTTAAACTACAATGGAAAAAAGAATAACCGTGCGTAGCCATAGTAATCTGTTGCTAATTCCTTACACCAGAGGTCTTCAACCTTTTTCAGCCAAGGGACCCCCTGATCGATAGAGAAACAGACCAGGGACCCCCAGATTAAAAAAAAACAAAATTTGAAAAAGTGTTGCGTTTTAATACGAACCAACTGTTTTTAACCTATTTTATACTCAGTCATTATCATACTTGCTTATGTAGCTTATTATTGCCCATTAATATTAGAGTTTATTTTATATTGAGTGTGTTCAATATAAGTTTTGTTCAAATTTGAAAAAATTCACAGATATAAATTATTTTGGGGGACCCCCTGAATGCAGCACCTCCATGGACCCCCTAGTTGTCACGACCCCCTGGTTGAAGACCACTGGCTTACACCTTTGATTGATCATTTCTATCAAAATGTTTAATAAAGCTCATGCTCTGACGCCGGTGACACACCGGAGGTAAAAGCAGCACAAAACGAGCAGCCACCTCGTTGTCCACACCGGAAGTGCATTTCTCCGCGCCGGTCAACAAGCTCCTCTGCTCGTCTGCCACTTTCTCGTCAAATATCAAACTCTCTCTCTCTCTCTCTTTCTCTCTCTCTCTCTCTCTCTCTCTCTCTCTCTCTGTGTGTGCGTGTATGTGTGTTGGTCTCTGTTAACTGACAGATACATATGTAGACAGGAAAACCACACTATCATTAAACAGGTTGTTTTGTTCTGACATTTGTTTTATTTTGAAAATTGGCTGGATTCTCTGTGCCTTTTCTCTGTGCGACTTCCTGTCAAGTACGATCTGCTCTGTTCAGCTTGACAAAGTTGCTCGCGGCTGGTGGAAAAAATAGGACAGACGCTGAAACAATCGGTGCAGAGCGCTCTGCGCCACTGCAGTGGGTGGTGTGGACAGCCAGATTGGATTACATGGGTGCCGAGTGGAGACTGGCGGCGCTTCGCGGCGTGACCACATTCAGTGTGTTTTAGCTGTGAGCCTGCATGAGCTACAGGAGCCGAGGGAGAGCGGTGGAGGAAGTTAATGAGAAAACCGCTATTCATTTTTTAAAATCGTCTGAAACCACAAATTCTAATTAATCGATAAAATCGATTTATCGCCCAGCCCTACTTTAAAGCAAAAACAAGATTTAGTAATATTCTGCTTGAGTCATACTTAAGATAAAATCTGATCACAGGTCTGTTTTACAAATGAGACTCCTGGGGCCTGTACTATGAGACAGGATTTATGCTTAGCCAGCTAACTTCAGGTTTAACTCTGAGTTTTCAGTCCTGAAGGTGGATCACTTCTTACTGGGCTGTATGACTGCGGTAACTTATGCTGAATGGCTAACCTGCTCCGGAGCAGGTTGTGTTTGAGATCAGAGATCAGCAGGTGCCCACTGACCAATCAGACCAGTCAGTCTGACATCACTATTCATAAAGATCTGTAGAGCTCAGAGCGCTGATCATGACAGTCTCTGAGGAGGAAGAGCGAGTTCACAGAGCGACAAACCTCTTAAAATTTACCTGATGATTTTTATTAGAATGATTTATCTGTGTGAGCTTCTTCAACCGTCTGCTGCAGAGAATCAGTGAAACACTGAAGAGTTTTCCTTTTTGGACTTTAAGATATCAAAGTTAATTAAAGCTACTAACTGCTTTGAATTATATTTTATATTTATTTTTCATTACTCCAAAGTCCGTTTGGACCCTGAGTCTAAAATAACAGTTTGAATAAATGAAGCTAAGTTAGCTTTAGCAGTCTAACGTGAAACATAAATTTAATAATTTATTAGACATATTTGTGCCTTAATGATTTTGCAGTGATGTACTGGAGTCGTCTGAAGAAGAGCTTTGAGTCACACAACAGTTAAAAACCTATAAATGGTTTTTACTGTGCAGATCTTTATTCAACTCCGCTGCAGGTATTTTGTCATCCAGCTTCATGATGTGTGTGTGCGTTTCTTTTATTATCTTTGCATCGACTTTAGGCCTAAATGTTTCACACATTCACACAGTCGGCGATTTTTTTTTTCTGATCTTCCTGTGTCTGACAGCTGAATTATTTTATTTGCTCCTCGATTTATTAGTTTGCTCCTCGTATTTAAAACATGTCGCTCTGCTGCCACTAACTGCTCAGTCCACGTTTGTGATTGGTCATATGCTGCAAACCCCGCCTGTTTTATGTGAACACACTCGTGTGTAAAAGAGGAAAACCTGAGTTGATAACCTGCTTCGTGTGAGCGCTTAGCTTGATCACTTTTGTTTGGTTTAGTGAAGCCAGTAACTCAAAGAGATCCAGAACATGTTGAACTGGCTTCTTGGTGCAGGGCGCTGATCTGGTTAGACTGGAAACAGTTTACTGAGTGATACCCCTCTTTTCTTTTCTTTATTTCACACTTTCTTCTACTCAGAGGGGCTGCAGTGACAATGACATTCTCCACTAACCAGCCATGCTGTAAGGCAGAAAGAAGGGCTGCTAATATGACGACAGAGATGAAGGCCAAATATGTGAAGGAAAAGGTTTCTGAAAAAGAAGATTTGAGAGTTCTAGTCTTTACGGTGCATTAAAACAACAGTTCAAGATCCAACAGAGTTTCTGTTCTTAATGAGAATTTGCATAATTTTACAGTGATGGAAGTTAATGGTGGACAGATGAAGATAAAAAGAAGTGACTTTCACTAGTGATGGGAGGAAACGTCCTTTTCATCTTTCTCAGATTATATTGTTGACGTCTACGTCTATGTCAGCTTTATTATGACCAAGTTCAGAGCTGAACCTCATTGACCTGGGGTTTGCCTCTCAGTCTGAGAGTGAACAGTAGTCCGTTTCCTCGGCAGCATCTGGGGCCAGAGGGGAAACGGTAACGCTTTATGGTGAGGGTACATGAAAAATCATGAATTCACTCATGAATTACCTGATGAACTATCAGTTATTCACGTGATTGTATTTCCTGCCTGACTTCATGATGGCATGGTGCATTAATTAATGCAGTAACTAAGGTGTCTGAATCATCGTGAATTATGAGTTTTTAATGATGTTCATGATGACTGATAGTTCAGTCTGCCGTTAAAGGAACAAGAAAAAAACTGACCAGTCTGCTGAATTCAAAGTGTTGTAATCATGATTATTTCAGCATTACTTCTTCACTACTTCATCATGTTTGTGGCCCTGTGTTTTCATGCTGGATTAGTGCTTCAATAAGCCGTTTTTTCCTCCCAAAAAGACACCGTAAACCAAACCTACACCCTATGTGATCTTTAGTTAATAATGCCATTAATGCAAGGCTACATATAGTCAAAGCTCCTTTCACTGAGGTACTTCAGCAGAAAGAAACACTGCATTACTTTAAGCTCAATAAAAGACAAGTACACAACACACGATCCTGAGAGAAAGTTACTCTGTGGATTGTAATGATATCAAAGGAGTGCAGGCTCATGATCATACAGCACTACAACAAGAACCACTGTATGACGACATCAAAGAGTGAAAAACCTTCAGAGGTTTAACTCCAAGAAAATTCCCTTCATCCAGCAGAAAAATCAAACCTCTGATACCAGTGACGAAACATCCCAAAACCACATGGCAAGTCCAGTTTTCTTAAGTTACTGAAGTTGGAAACTTCGAGGATGAGGAAGATGATGTAGCCTTCTCTAGGTATTCTACAGCAAGGTGAGAGTATAAAATGCAGAAGAAAAGAGAGAATAATTAAAATATCTCATTAAGCTGAAATGTGGAAGAAAGAAAAACGCAGCGACAAAAGGGAGAGAAGCACAATGGGAGGAACCTCTGAGGAGAAAAGAGGAGGTGAATGTGTCAGTGGAGCAGTGAGGAAACACTGTGGGGAGCTGCTCCATCCTCCTCCTCAGGCAAAAAGAGAGCAAGCAAAAAACACAAGGGTGAGACACAGAGAGAGAGAGAGACAGAGAGAGAGAGACAGAGAGAGTAGAAAAGAAAGAGAAATTGAGCAAACAAGAAGAGGAGAAAGGGAGGCAATGGACAAGAGAAAAAAACACTTTCTTGCTTTTAAATTGTCTTATTTTGTGAAGGAATGAGAGCTTGTATAACCTAGAGGCTAGCTGTTTTAATATAATCTTGCACACATGCAATTTCACACAAACACTCACACACACACACACACACACACACACACACACACACACGCTCATATTTAAACACTCTGTGTGCACGCGCTAGAAGAACTGGGAAAGCCCTGCAGTTTATTGGGTCATTGCAGATTCCTCCTCGGATGAAATATGCTTTAATTTGTGAAGTGCTGGAGGGACAGTCGTTAGGAAACCTGTGTGCGTGTGTGAGAGAGAGAGAGCGCAGTGAGGGAGGGAGAAAGGGGAGACAAGTAAGGGGAAGGGAGGGTGAGAGGAAGAAGGGATGGAAGGAGGTTTTTACAGCAACTTGTGGTGTACATAAATTACATGAGGAGCAGGGAGAGGTGGAGAGAAGAGAAATAAAAGGAGGGAGGGGAATGAAATTGAGGCAGGAACAGAAGATAGATTATATTGTAGGGAGGAGACAGAGAGGCACAGACAAAGAGAGAAAGGTAAAAGGAAGCCAGAATTGGAGCCGAGATCAGAGGAAGATGAGGGTTAGAAATAAGAGAGAGAGAAAGTAAGTGTTTGTTTTTTCAATCTCATGTTTTCTACAGTTCTCACCATGACCCTCCCAATCTTCAAAACCTTTAAATCACAACCGTCAAATCTGATATGGGTCTTTTTAAGATAATGAAAATACATAAACCACATATAAATCACATAAATGAACTCATTTAACCTGTGCTCCTATTTTGCCAAATGAGTATTTCAGCTGTCGTACAATTTGTATATCCACTTTTTGCCAAAAACTTGGAAAATCCTGTAGAGACACCACTAGAATGTTGTGCTTTTTATTGGTTTTTGCAAGAAAACACAGCAACCAAAGCTCAAAGGAAAAAAAATAACAAATACATACATTAACTGTAATACTCTGATAAATATCAGTTGTATTTATTTTGTTTATTTCATGGGAATAAGTTAAAAGATAAAATGCCAGTTCATGGTGAGGTTAAAATTTACATAAATAATTATTCGATGTAAACAAGGTATTAAAATGTATAGATAATTTATGTTTAAAAGTTTAGTTTAAAAATATCATTTCATGTGGTGTAAATGCCTTTAAAAAGTTAAAAAGTAATTCGTATTAACGTTGTACGTATTATGTGCATGAGTTCACGACCTTAGTGTGTTTGCCCTTCTGGGAGACCAAGAAAGGAAAAGAAAAAAAGGAGCAACGTGTTTAATGGCATTGAGCAGAGACTCTGGGACTGTGTGTGGTGCCTGTGTCGTGTTTTATCCATGACGGACTGAACTGCTGTTGGAATATCACGCCGTGAGCATGCGAGTCAAACTTTTCAGCACCGCCGAGTGTTTTTTTGTGTGTTTATTGGAGACGAGAAAAGTTTCGCTGACTTAGATAGTCGGAGCTAGTGCAAAGCTAACTGTACAGACGTCATCGTCGGAAGGAGACGGTGGAGGACAGCGTTTGCACGGTCGTCGCAGAGGATTATCGCCGGGTCGTCACGGACGAGGATTGCAAGGTCGTTGCGGAGGAGTGTCGCCGACGAGGGAGCCGCAGCAATGGGGAAGTAGTTCGGCATCAGCCGGGCCTGATCCTGCTAGTTCCATAACCACACAGGGTACCCACAGTCATTACAACAATCACCATGAGCTCCAACTAAGCGCGCCAACGAAACAAAATAAGAGTGCACTCAGGTTGAACAATTAAGTCTGGACAAAACACATTCACCTGGGTCTTTTTTATTTTTGTCATGGTCATCTTTTCGAAACAGTTTGAGTGTGTTTTCATTGCAAATGCGCAATACATTTTCCACACCCGATCTATTGTGTTTGTGTTATTGAATGGTGTCTATTATTCACATTGCTGAGTAAATGTAACTTAAAGGTCAGAGTTATCCCTGCCAGTCTGTAGTAAGTATTACACAGTGAGTGAGAATCATATGTTACCCTAGACAGTTATTATTTTTTTGGAGATGTCTCTTTTGCCATAAGATTTGAAATGGAGGTTGAGGCTTCATCTTAAAACATAAGGTGGGTTTCTTAATACACGAGCTGGTGGTAAAAGGGTTACAGTTTTATTGAAAAGATTTTGCAATTTCCATCTCTCCTTGAAGCGGTGGCCCTCAACATCAGTTTTCCCAGTTTTATCTACAGTTGCAATGGCAGAAATCAGCGGGTAGGGGTCACAGCGTGGGTCATGCAGCCTTGTCAAGTTAAAAAGTGGTGCTGCCACCATGAGGTGAAAAGAGAAATTGCATTTTGAACCTGCATGATTTACTAATTCTGTTTAACATTGCTGTCAGGCTAAACAGAATACATTTTAAAGATGGAAGCTGAGAGCGTATAAAATCTGACCTCATGCTGTGACTGGCCCCAGACCCAGACTCAATCATATGCTGCTGCTTATCATCAACATGCACTCCGGTCAAAACTGTGAACTGCTCTTAACCTGACACTCATTTCAGCAACTCCAACAAAGAATAAATCTCACCTTTGCATCATTTTTGACTGTGGAATGAGCTCATTGTTGTTCAGTTCATGATCAATACACACTGTGATCGTCTTTAAACTTTACTGTTACATAGAAATGACTCATTGCTTTTCTGAAAACAGATAAAAAGATGTGTGTTACTGCTTGTATGATAACTGACCCATTCTGTTGCTTTGGCATCCCTAAAATGTAACCCCCCTTTGATTTCTTTCTTTAACTTGAGTAAGCAGGTATGAAATCCTGTGTCACGCTCTACGGCACTCTGTCTCACACACCAACTATCATCGGTGACTTTGGTGAAACTGGATCATGGTTTATGAAGGAAATGTTTTCCCATTTTGCATCTGATGTTCTCGAACTGCTCGACCCGACTCACAGCGGTTCCCCGAAGTAAACCATTGCTGCTGCTAACTAACTAAAGCTGCTATTCAGAGCCGGATGTTGATGGAGAAGTGAAGAAGAGAGAGTGAGGAAGAAGAGGCTGGGACCAGGGATGATGTTGATGTTTGGCGGTGTTCGCAAAGCTGACAACTTGTTTGTTTTCCATGACAATATATTGTTATGACAACAGTGATGTTGCACTCAAAAATTGTGTGGGTGCTAAATGACGTTAAATTCTTATTGCTAGCCCACATAATATTAATACATGTTACATTTTACCACTAATTACTGTACAATTCCCTTGTGTTACATTCACAGAGTTGATGTCTAGTTTAAATTGTGCTTTGGAAATACAAGCCTGCATGGCAGCATTAAAGACTGCTGGTTGAAAGATGTTTAAGTGTCCCAAGTGGGGAGTTGGACTCCCAATGAAAACTAGAAATACTAAAAACTAGATCATATATATGATGCATGTGCATTACAAACAATGCATTTCATGGTGACCCAACAGAAAATGGGGTGAAATGATTTGAACTGAGTTAAATCATGTTTTTAAGCCGTGCTCAGTGGAAGACACGAGAGTTTTAAGAAGTTGTAGTGTAATTAGTGCTGCAGTGTTACATAGTGTAGCACCTTTAGAGGAGGTGGGTTTGTTAAGCAGATGGTTTCCTTCTTTCCCTCAGCAGATCCATTTTTGTTAACCTGGACCACTGCTGCAAAACAGCTGCATAATTCAATTAGAAGATGTTATGAGTCCATGGCTCTCTAGCAGAATGTGAATTTGTGCTCATATGATTATTATGGATAATTAGGGAATACTGCCTAGATCACAGGTGTCCGACCTTTTTCAAAGAGGGCCAGATTTGATAAAGTGAAAATGCCCAAGGGCCAGTGGTCCCGCTTAACATTATTTTTAACCATAAAAGGTAAAAGGTTTGTCATGTTTAGCAGCTGGCATGGTCACTTTGTAGCTTGCTTTGGTGGTATTTTCATTTTGCTCACACAGTGGCGGTTCTGGCTTGTTTGATGCCCTGAGCGAACCCCTATCTTCGGCCTTTAAACATGACCTTAATGAGTTCACACACAGGTCAATATAATGTAGTGATACAATTAGAACAGCAGACTTCAGCAGACATAGAGCAACATTTGTATTCATTTGGAGTTGTGTTACCTGCCATCTGACGAATGGAAGTCTAATATTTACCTTACTTTTTTTAAAATTGTTTTTTTGTTTTTTTCTCCACCTGCTCCTGAAGAAAATATCAAGCTTTTCACCTGATAAATGGTCCTCTATGTCAGCCAGCTAGCTGCTATTTTATCAGAGCTTTTCTGTTCAAAACACCAATGAATTGTTGCTGGAAACAGTGCTGACGGGAGCAGTGTGACTGAATCAATACAGGAAAATGATGAGTCTTGAAACCAAAGTAATGACCTGAAAGACACTAAACAACTCAGATGAGCTGTTTTGGAAAAAAAACAAACAAAACCTCACAGTTCACAGTAGCTTGTAGCTCCTAACATGCTGCACACAGACCTGTGTTCACATGCCACCTGAAAGTCTGGTCCCAGCAGCAGACAGCAGATTTGCCCTCCATTGAATCCTGCAGATAGACCAGCTCTTCTTGGTCCCTCATAGCTGCTGTGCCAGCTTCAGACGGCGTGTGCGCACGTACACGTAAATGTAGATAGATAGATAGATAGATTATAGATAGATTATACTTTATTCATCCCACAGTGGGGAAATTTACATGTTACAGCAGCAGGAAAAGAAATAACAATATACAATAGAATAAACTTAGTCTCCACCGCTGAATTAAAGCGTTCTTGAACCGTAAACAAACAGCACGTGGAATACAGCGACGCAGCTGTCACTCGTGAGAACACGTTTTGACAGAACCTCTCTCTTGTGTGTGTCAGTGTGAGCTGCAGCCTTGCTTCTCTCCTGAAGCCTGTATGAACACTGTCGGGGGGTTCAGCTGTCAGCCATGTCCTCCGGGCCTGTGGGGGGCGCCGCTGGCAGGAACAGGACTGGACTACGCCAAAGCACACAAACAGGTGAGACAAAAACTATCCGATTTTAAAAGTACGTTTCGAATGTCTTTGTGAAGCTAATTTGTCTTTTGTCTGTCTCTACCTGTCTGTCTCTGTCTGTCTGTCTGTCTGTCTGCCTCTGCCTGTCTGTCTCTGCCTGTCTGTCTCGGCCTGTCTGTCTCTGTCTGTATGTCTGTCTCTGCCTGTATGTCTGCCTCTCCCCATCTGTCTCCGTCTGTCTCTCTCTGTCTGTCTGTCTGTCTGTATCTGTCTGTATGTCTCTGCCTGTCTGTCTCGGCCTGTCTCTGTCTGTCTGTCTCTGCCTGTCTGTCTCTGTCTGTATGTCTGTCTGTCTGTCTGTCTGTCTCTGCCTGTCTGTCTCTGTCTGTCTGTCTCGGCCTGTCTCTGTCTGTCTGTCTCTGCCTGTCTGTCTCTGTCTGTATGTCTGTCTGTCTGTCTGTC
>JAQFJA010079786.1:0-11150 GCA_029874485.1 Naso brachycentron
CTTGAGACTCCATTATGCAAAGTAACAATTTGTACCATCAAATTAAAATAGGTTAATATTTTAGTCCCTTGAATGCTAAAGTTAAGGAATTGATGCTATTAGATGGTATTTCTCCACTTTATGTTCCTTTTTAATGTTCCTTTGAGCAGTTAACGCTGAATTTTTATCTTGATTTCAGATTGACATTAGTGGACAACTTTGGAGTTTTGATTTTTATGCTTAAGATTGTTTCATCTTTGACATCCACAGGAATAACAATGTGTCTAATCTTTTAATTTATGGCACAAATTAATAATTTGTGAAGTAAAAGAAAAAAAAACATCTGCTGAAATCAGCCACAAATGTCTGCCTGCAGTTTGCCTCTGATCAAACGAGCCTCTACTCAAGGACAAGCTAGATGGCAGATAAGGTACAGATTACTGGTGAGATCAACTTTTCCCAGTCAAAAATAACACAGACGGTATCGATTAAACATACCAACACACTTAGAAACACAGTCAGCGACTCAGAGTTTCTTTTACCAAAAAGTTTCAGTTTTGCTGCAAGAAATTGTCAGAAAGAAAATTGTTGCATTACCCGCAAGCCTTCAATAGGCTGAATGAAGAACACAAAATATAATCCACTGTGGACTGGAACGGTATGGATTTCCTCCTCTGTCTCATTGCTGGTGGCATTCAAACAAACACTCTCCTGCTCTAGGCTGGTGGCAGACATCCAGAGAGCCTGGCTCTATCTGAAGGTATCTGAACCTCCATTAACAACAGACAAGCTATTACCAGAGGAAACGCTCTGGCCACTGTATGGACCCAGGGTGAGTTGTACACTATGCAGACAAGATCACCCTGTATCCTGCTTTTTGTGTTTTTGTATTGCAGACAGTCATTTTTGCAGTCAACCCACACAGCTGCAGTTGGCCGCTGAGAGCCACTTAATCGTCTGCCATGTAGTCTGGGTGTCCATGAAGGACACAGTCTCATAGCGGGTAGGACGACAGCAGGGATGACTGCTGACCCTCTTGTCGGAGATGCTCCCGTTGTCCAGGAGAACCTTGAGGGCAAAGTCGTAGTTCTTGCGGGAACTGTGGCATGAGCCAACACAGTACTTAAAGAGGACTGTCTCATCAGAGTCATAGCCAAGACCAAGATCACGCACCCGCATCTCTTTCCTCTCCAAGTGACAGTCCTGACTGCTCTTGATCTTTTTGCGGTTCCTTCTCGACGTTTTGGATGAGTTTGGGTCACGAGGGGAGCGCCGCCACCTCCTCTGCTGGATTTCTTCTTCCTGCATCAGTGACCACTCTTCTGCATGAAAAAGGCAAAACACATGGGACACTGGGTGGTCAATTACGTGATTCCTCAGGTGACACAATCCTTTTAAAAGAGGTTATTAAACAGTGAATCATCAGTTAAACTTAATACTATCACATCACATACATTTCTTATCGTCTTTCTCACACTCGATTCTGAATGATAACTTTTCTGTGTGTGTGTGAGTGTGTGTGTGTACCTGTGTGAGGGACCTCCAGTCCATGTTGGCACTGCCGATGTAAAGGTGTTTCTTGTCTACAACCCAGAACTTTGTGTGGAGGACGCCTGAGGTGAGCTGTCTCATGTTAACTGTCCTGATATCAGCTCCTGAATCACACACACACACAATATGTCTCAACCAAAACTCTATAAATAACAATACTGATGAAGCTCTGCTTCCTTTTCATATGTTCCCTGGTCTCTATACTGGCAGCTCACAAGTAAAAGAAAAACAACAATAAACAAAACAAACTGAATTAAGGCCCAGCATTAGAGCTGGGTGACATGAGCACAATTTCATATCCCGATAGTGATAAATATTACAATATAGCATATTTTCTGTAAATTCAATGGATAAATAAATAAATATTAATATGAAATAACAACAGGGAAAGGCCTATAGCTTAATACATTTTTAATTACATACTCAACAAATACAGGTCCTTTTATTTAAATTCTTTGGCAAAAGCCTCTTGCAACATCTGAGTTTGGGGTTTGTGTGGAGCACTCTGCTGCTGGACTTTTGTGGCTCTATCCATGTTGGAAAAAAAACCCCAAAATGTATTTCTTCTTCAAACAAATGCTGCTTAGTTGTCTTAGTTTTTCGCCTAACACTACATTTTACTAGATCACAAATCACGATGAGGTTACCTTCGCCAAATACTAATTCCGCATTCTTTTGTCTCAAATGCAAGGTACTTCCAAACAGCCTTTTTGCTGTTTTCCTTTTACCAAAACCGGTTGTGGAAACTTAAACTCCAAAAGCGAAAGAGAGCAGAAACAGCAGTGTTTGTTAGTTAAGGGGAGACTGTGCTGCGGACACAGCGTGTGTGTGTAACAACTGGTTGGAGAGAAACGAGAGGAGAAAGCACAGCTGCTATCACTAGTACAGAAAACGAATATTAGTACCATTTTAAGATTTTCAGTATCAAGTTGTTTGGAGAAGTCGATTTGTTTATTACAACTGCAGTTAAGGCGGGGGGGGCGTGTGTTGTCAAGTTGGCTTTGGGAAAAACTGAGTGACATCACTACAGTGCATAAGATGAAACGCTAGACGTTTTATTTCGTCAGACGACATCTATCATCATATCACACAGTCCTACCCAGTATGAGTAAAAACAGAAGACTGCAGGCTCAGGCTTAATGTAACATCACTCTCAACCCAAACATCTGATAGTTTTTTCTTCATTTTGACACTCGCTGGAATGAAATCTAGAGACGGCGTGTCACCTGAGTCATTGAGCAGTCTGAGGTCGTCTTGAGGTTGACTCGCCTGCGGTCTGTTGACTGCGATGCGAACAGACAACTTCCCTGAAAGTGCAGCCAGTGTCTTCAGAATGGTCTCACCCTGTGCACATAGCAGCATTTTTAAAGTTGTAAATGAAGATATTCACACTGCTGGAATCAAAAGGAAAGCTCATCCTAGACCTCTGTGGTTGAAATAACAATAAGAAGCCAGTCGACTTTTTCTAATGTGTCCGATAAACAGAAGAGTACAACTCATGCTCTTCCAGCTGACCTGATCGGCTGTCGGCTCCTGAGTGCCAGTGTCTTTGTTCGTGAGCGTCCAATAGAAAGAGGCGATGTCGACGCTGCTGCGAGCCTCCTCCATCAGATTGAGCCATGCCTGGAAGATGGAGGGGTTGGTGGTGCTGGAATTAAACTCCAGCCCTTCAGGGATGCTCTCCACCAGAACGATCCTGACGGGAAATGAGGAAAAACATGACAAACGTGTTCGCAACAGAATCCAACATACGGTATGAACTCCGACATGACAGTGGGCACATGTGCGTGCAGATGTTTGCTCACGTGCAGGGGTCTGAGCAGGACTCGGCCTCAGGGAGACGGAGGTATCTGCTCGGGGTGGGATGAGAGGGGGAAACCCTCGGGGTCAGGAGGCTGTAGAGGGCTGTCGCGACCAGCAGCAAAGTAGCCACAGTGGCCAGAGCGATCACACACCTGGAATACTGGAAGGGAGGAAAAAACACATTAAAATTAAGTAATGTTGAGTAAATCGTGTTTTCACTTCTTTTTTTCACGTTTCTCTGTGGGATGTGGTGACTGTGGTGAAGTCGTTTTGACAAAATAAACACATTTTATTGGATCTGTGTGTCTCTGTGACAAATCACCTGTGCCTGTCTGTTGGACTCTTGTCTCCTTCTCTCCACGTCCACCAGCTACAGACAACGAAAAAATACATTTACGTGAAATTCACCGACTCTGCCACAAGCTGCAATTTATAGCATGAAAGCATTTTCTTACTATATTGTAAATGTTTGGTATTTGTATTTAAGGATTAAATTTAAAAAATACTCAAAGATGTAACAATCATTCAACACTGACACTAAATCATTCTTTTTTATTAACTAAAAGGCAGCTTACCTGGTTGTAAGGGATGTCTGTCTCCATCTTCAAAGAATAAATGACATCGGATTTGAATTCTGTCAGTGTCAGCTCAGGTCAGATGATGCTCCGCGGCTCTGAGAACAAACACAGGTGCAAAACACAAACGGTTACATCATGTCTTCTTGTTTCTGTGATGAAGAATTAATAAAATTAACCAAAACTGGAACCGCATAAGGAAATTTTTACATGTCGGAAGTAAGAAATGGAAGCCAGAGGTCAAGATTTTAAAGTCATTACACAGAAATCTTGTGGCAGAAAACTGCTTTTACACACAAATATTTACCAACCAGGGTACAGTCTGGATTTTAAATTAGATATAGGGAATAAAAAAAGTGAATTTAACAATTTAATAACAGGACACGGGGGTTTACATAGTAACAGAATCTTATAAACGCATTAACTTAAAGTAGCTACACACTGTAGCGATGAAACACATCTCTAAAACGCCTCTGTCTCATACACACCTCTGCCTAACCTGTACAGACTTGACAAAGAGAAGGTTCTGGATGATTTTAACAGCAGAGACATAGAAAAACCTGCACAGCTCATCTCTAGCACAAAGACACAAAAACAGCTCCAGCTGCTGACAAGCCGCATGCAGGTGGGCCGAGCTCACAACCGCCAAAAAATCCCCCAAAATGAACAGGGAAAGTAGGAATTCTGGCTTTAATTCTTCTGGATCTACTTAGTAAAATAAAGAACATTTGAATTAAAAATATGCGATCGGCACACAGTGGTTACTGGAGTCTGTGGTCTTGTGATTGATGAGGTTTGATGGACGTACGGCTGGAAGCACAAATGCTGACAGTAGCATCGTGATCTCATGAGTCTCGGGGTGGCACAGTCGGTTTCTCCTCAGAGAAACATGTGACTGATGGAAGAGGAACATACAGCAAACTGCACTGTTCAATAAAAAAGCTGCTTGTTTGTGATTATACGGAAGATTGTGAAAAGTCATGCACACGAAGGAAACAAGCTCTTCAACATGTGTAGCATATTTTATTTTCAGGCCTTCCTTGAGGCAGATTTAAAAGAAGGCAAAACATTTCCTGATAGAGGCGTTCTGTCCTCACAAATGACATCAATAACTGCTGGCCAATTTAAAAAAAAGACTTAAAAAAATCAGACATTTTGAAATCTGACATATGTCAAAACTAAAATTGAAACAACTGTTAGGTCATCTTTTTTTCTGGTAGAGAAAATATTTTTCAGAAGAAGAAATGTGACAAAGATTTCCCAGAAACACTTCTGAGACATTATGAAGGACTTTTATCTGACTCTGCCTGCATTTTGCTTGATGAATAAGATAATCTGTCATCTGTGAATCAGATCTTTTATGTCGGACTTGTTTATTTGATTAACTCTGGCTGCAGGAGACAAAGACGGCTTGTTTATCGGCGCAGAGGGACCAATCACATTAGAGAAAACAAAATTAAAGAAGAAGAGGAACAAGTTTTGACTCAAGTTGTAAAAAAAAAAAAAAAAAAGAGTGAGTCAGAGATGATTTGCGTTACTCAGTTCTTAATATCAAGTTACCCAACCGAAAAGTAAAAGAGCAACACGCTCATTTTGTAAGTTTTCGTGAAGATGACAGTTAAGTTCGCTTACAAGGCTAAAAATGTGTATGTAATTATATGAATGCATTTGAGATTTAGAGAGAGTAATTAGCACTTTCGGTTTAAAAGAGTAACCTTACCTTAATTCCCTTAAATGAACCGTAACGTTCACTGAGCTCGCAGGGAGTCGCTGACAGTGCAAAACAACAAAAACGAGTCACTTTCAGCAGCGAAAAACTGTCGACTCACCTGTTACCACGCGTCCAGGTTCATTTAAATACCGAATATAACGTCTTCAGCGTGTGTCCTTTACATAAAATGTCACTTAATGTTGTTGTTTCATCGTTAAATCGACGAAACAAAGCAGAAGCGCGTCCACAGCGCGGCTGAAATATCGATTTGGATACAGACAGAACAGTGAGAGGGAAGGTGGTCATGTGATCCAAGCCGGCAGCCAATTAAGTGAGGGCTGTTCACGTGACGTAACACTAGCGATGTTACAGTAGTGCAGTTCTCAATGTAAGCCACAAGAGGGCGCCATAAATCCACGGCAAGGCAAGAAAGCGGGCGCTGTCACACAGAATCCAGCTCAGCATGGCCACGTAACGAGCGTCTGACGTGCCGACGGTTGAACTGACCTCAGTGCAGTTTGTATTGTTCCAGTGGTCAGGGTCAGGACCTCCTCTGCCCTCTGCTCTGACTGCCAGGATGAAGATCACCTGCAGTTAGGCGGACAGGTAAGAAAAGCAGAAATATAAAGAAAACCGCCGCAGTCTAAACCCGTTATGATACTGGGCATAAAATACGACATACACAGGCTTATATAAACTAGAAAAAAACCCTAAGAAAAGACGGACGTCAACAAAACATTAAATAAATGACAAACACATTAAATAAAGCTGAAGTTCAAGTTGAAAACGTTACTGCTCACACTTTGTGGCAGTGGTGTGTTATTAGCAGCCATTAGCAACTTCTGTAAGAATAACGTTATTTTTCATACAACACAAGGGCTTCAGATAAGTTAATTCCCATTTAAACCTATATATAAAAAAAAAACTGTAAGCCTCCAGCTGTGGATTATCAATGCATGTGATTATGTGAGTGATGCGTTTTGTGACCCATAAGCTTTATACATAACTGCACTGGAGCCTGTAAGTAGAATATCTCCCTTTGAATTGAAAAAAAAGGAGAAAACAGGCTTTATTTTATATGTGCATTTTATTATTATTATATATATATTTTTTATTGTAATCGTTTCAACTGAAAGCTATCTGAAAACACTCTCTACTCATTTAAATTAAAACACAGACACATTTATCAAACTCCATTCTCCATTTGAGCCTTGAATGATGCTGGCAGAAGGTAGCTGCAGCTGTTGGTGATTTGCCCATCACTCTAGTTTTAGTGTCGGTGATGTTGATGATGTTTGATGCTGCTGTTGTTGTTGACCGTAATACAAAGATTGCCGGGGTTTTTTTGTTTGCTTTTTAACTTAAATTGCTCCTGTGACTCTAATGTGATTTGCTGCTTTTAAATCATGATCATCCATCGCCTCAGAGAGGAGAATTCTGACAATGACGTTGGAGATTCTGCACATTATTTTTATTAGATTTTTATTGGGGTTCAGTACGTCATATTGTAGCAACTGAGTGCACTTTATTCGGATGTATCAGGGGTTATTAAGAAAGACTCACTCACTGTCCATGTATACAGCTGGTTTGTTTCCTGTTTAGGCGACATTAGTGTTGTTTGTCTGCTTCCTGTGTTACATTGATGTTACCTTATATACTTTATGGCTTGCCATGTAGTTCTTTATGTTTGCTGCAGCACAAATTGCCCACTTGGGACAAATAATAAATGAACTTCAACTTAGACTGTGCACATGTACTAGCACAGTGATAAATATGTGTCATTGACGAGTACGCATTTGTCATTCAACCAAATTTCTTGAGCTGAGATAAAAGATCTGAAGTCAAAGAGATCATTCAGTTCACACCCATTTCCATATAGCCAGTTCTCCTGTAAAAATCCTGTAACGATCTGAGTCAGAGTGTACATTTGGCTTCAGCTCAGGAACTGTAACAGAAGCTACAGGTGCACTGATGACACCCCAACAGGGGGCGCCAAAGTGTAAGCACAGACTACAGGACTTCTGAGCCCTTCAGACAGGAGTGATGGTTGAAAATAGAGACAACCAGGAGGATAATAGATGGTAGAAGAGTGTCAGAGTGCAGAGTGTTTCCTGCTGCAAATCAAGGAACAGAGTCACTGTGAAAATTCTTTAAAAAACAGCAGACTGTACCTTTGAGAAAGGTGTGGTGAATATTTCCTTTTGTTGGTGGTGAAACCTGCTGTCTGATAAGAAAGAAAGAGCCAGACTGCAAAAAATTCCATGATTATCACACACACACAAGTCTGTACTGCTATACTTGTGAGGACACTCATTGACATAATGCATTTCCTATCCCCTAACCCTAACCTTAACCATAAAAACTGAATGCCTAACCTTAACCCTTACCCTAACCTTAACCAAAACCTAATCCTAACCCTAACCCTAAAACCAAGTCTTAACCCTCAAAAAGTCCTTTAAAGGCCTGTCAGGGGGTGAGGACCGGCCAAAATGTCCTCACTTTCCAAAAAGTGCCCTCACTTCCATGGAGTAAAACTCAAATGACTAAAAACTGGTTCTCACAAAGATAGCTGTACAAGAGCACACACACACACACACACACACACACACACAGCATCTCTCCACTGTTGTATCTATGATTTTATTTCTTCTGCATTCAAAAAACGAACAGCTTATTGATCAGGATATTTTGAAGTGTGTTTATTCTCTCTTTGAGGTGTGTGTCTTGTCTCTGGGTTTCTGTGTGTAACCATGGCGACTGGTTCAGAATGTCATAGACAGTTTTATCTTTTTACAGCGACTAAGGCAGAGTTATGGTGAGGATATAAAAAGCTGACATGCACTCCACAGAACAGTTCCCCTCTGTCCTGATGCTTCTCTCACAAACACAGCAACTCATATTCACATTTCTCTTAATCAGTTATTTGTCTTGTGGTTATTTTTAGTCCAATTTGAACGGTGTTGCTTTGTCAGCAGCACTATTTACACAAACTATGTGTAAAAATTGAGATTCCCCCAGAATCTGGTTGAACTGATTGACATGAATGAGATCAGCAACAGTCGATTATTGTGTTGTTTCCGTGTGGTAATAGAAAACTACTGACTGATTGTAATGTGACATGTCTCTTTTAATTTCTTAAAATGAGTCAGTCTTAAACTGGCACCATCACGGCTTTCATCTCTTGTAAGTTCATCATTTACTCCTCAGCTGGTTGACAGCGAACCACACCAGAACTACTTTTTCATTTGCTGTATTTAATCAACTTCCTGAGTCGCCAAGAGTGGGCTGATAGTGGATTAACGCGCTGCATGGGTTTTATTTTCCTCCTCGACTTCCCAGTGTAGGTGTGTTTGTGTCCCTGTGATCGTGCGTCAGAGCTGAACACAGTGAGTCAGCGACCTGCTACCTGAACGCAATGCCGCCTGATTTTTACTCACTTCTGCTGAAAGACGCTTTTCACCCAGTTGACTTTCCCCTTTGCATTCTGGGTATGCGATGTTCTCACAGTTAAATTTAAGGGCTTGATTTGTATTTCCGTCGTCATGACTTTGATCTTGGGAGCAAGATGGGTCTTTAAAAAGAATTCAGTGGGCCATTTCAAACAGGAAATTTTCTTTCACATAATAGATTCATAAAAAAAAAAAAAAAAGTTTCAGTCTCGTCTTACTGGGTACAAATCCTCATGTGCTTCTGTGCACGTGACAATAAAATATTTGGGAACCTTTGATACAAAACTAACCCTGAGTACAGCAAAGTACAGCTTTACTAAACAGATCAAGCAAATAAAATCGAGTAAAAGCAAATGCTCATTTGTTTGTTTGTTTAAACCTGTCTGGAAATGTGTGAGATTAAACAAATAAAACAACCAACCTCTTTTCTTTTATTCGGCAAAGAGTCTTTCTAAGGTTTGAGTTATTTATGACCGTGCAAGCCATAAAAGCACTGACATCACCACAGCAGGCAGGTAACAGCCGGTGACCCAGTGGCCCAACAGTTTTATGGTGGCTTTGTCATTCAGACTGTAGAGCTGAACACAGACTCGATCACTCAACTCCAACATCAGAAACGAGCTGCAGACGCTCTGCTGTCTTCAGCAGTGCATTCGTTTCAACTCGTAATTTTTCTGTACAGAATTTTATACCACTTTTTTTTTTAAAAAAACAAAATTCAACTCAAAAAGTCTGAAAAGTTTTGACTCATTCTCAGATACTTTTGTGGTCTCCCAACAGTCTCTTCTGTCGGATCCACTGAAGCCAAACAAATTATGGTAAAGCTCAAAACAGACATTTTTTATTTGTTCCTATGAAAATTACTCTTCTGATGATTCTGCTTTTCTCTGATTAATATCATTATAAACTTAATAATTCATATCATCATAAACTGAATATATTTGTGTTTTGGACGTTGCGACCATTTACTTTAGTTTCCTTGCTACTGTTATTTTCCCCAGTTTTGGACTTAACTATGAACTAATCTGGTAACTGTAAAATAATTATGATTAGGCGATTAGTCATTTAAAAGTTAATATGATACAGATAAATCATCAACAACAATTTTAATGATGTACACATTACAAATATTTATAATATTTATAAGTAATATTTCCCAGTTCAGCTTCTCACTTGTGAAGATTTGCTGTATTTCTTTCTCTCATGTGATTGTTGATGCAAGAATATCTGTGACTCTTTGTCTGTTGGTCAAAACAAAACAAAACATTTAAAATTGTCACCATGACTTTCAGAAAACATGATGGCTATTTACAGACCAAATGTTTTATTATCTGATTAGTCTGATGTCTCTGATTTCCCTTTTCATTTTCCTTCAGGTGCTTCTGCAGCTCTTCTGCCGGAGCTCAGTTTGAAGGAACATAAACTGCATTTCCTGTTAGAATTTCAATATCATGAGTTTTCTTTCCCATAATGCAAAGGACCAAAGCTCCCCTGTGGCGAGAGTCACAGGTTGAGAAACTGCTCTGCTGAATGGACAAACTATTTAAACTTTTTTTTTTTTTTTTAAAGATCTAAAAGACGCTCACAGGTTAGAACCTGATGTTCTGACTCGTGAGCGCTGAGCCTCATTAGTCATTTTCTATTGATCTGCTGTTCCCCTGCTGCATGTCCTCCCCCCGCCCTCTCTGTCACACACACACACACGCACGTACAGCTTCCAGGATCTGTGCAGTTAAAGGATGTAGAGAAGGAAGTGGAACGACTGCTTAGGCTGCTGCAAACCAGTCGCCACCCAACTAACTGACTGACAGGCTGACTGTGAACGATCTAACTGACTGCCCGACTGTTTGACTTGTTGACAGCTGGAGAGGTACGTTGTGTCCTTTTAGCACCTACACCTTACTGACCACAAATACTGTACATGTGTAACCCAAAACTTCACTCTAGTTTAGTAGATCTAAACATAACATTTAACCAAATCCAAACCCTGAAACAGCTGACAGGTCAAGTTAGGATCGCGAAAAATGTCCTCTATTATCAATGTCCCCTTCCATGTTTTCAAGGTCTGAATTAAAATAAAAT
>JAQFJA010079814.1:593-11148 GCA_029874485.1 Naso brachycentron
GGTTGTAAAATGACACCATTCACTGCTAAATGGGTCTCCAATAAGCCCTGTTGTTACCATGATATTCTCTTTGCCACCGGGATCAGGGTTTTGCTGAAAATGTACTCTGTATTCTCTGCAGGAAGTGCAGCACAGACCAGCCAATCAGGATGGGCAAGTGACGCTGGTGTGAGCTGATTAGCTGTTAGTGCCTTACGTTCTGACTCGCCTCTGCCGACAACAGTGTCTGTAAGAGGCAGCGTCAGCCAACTCAAGCTCGAGCTGAAACGGAGCAGTTTACTCCCCTGCACCTTTCCGTGCAACTGTTTCGTCTCAGTTCAAATTGGACTTGAAAGAGAGAGTGACGACAAACAAAACGAAATGTCAGCCGGCGCAAACAGCCACAGCGAAGTTCCCAATGAGTCTCATGCCACGGCTAATGTTAGCTTGCTGGCTCGTTAGCAGGGGTTACCTACTGCAACTTTAAGTTTTCAGGGTATGTGATAAAGACAGCATCAGACAGACAGAAAACTACAGAATAGTCAAGTTTTATACAGTGCTTATAGTAAAAACATTCATGTTTTTTTTAAAGAAACTTCTGCTGCTGACCCTGTGATCACCACTGTTTGCTTTTTCAGTCATCTACTCCTACTCCTGTCTGATGTGGGTTACACTTGATAATGCATCTTGCAGTCTGTCATCACAAAGAATCTTGCACCACTATGGACACTTTTGTTGCCCTTTTGCATTTGTGCTGGGAACAACTGCTGGACAAGCATCAAGAAACCTACAGGTGAGAGCACCTGCTGTCACTACGTCCAATGGGTGGGTCCTCATCAGTTAGTGAACTGGCAGACAGTAATGAAATCCAGTGTTCTGAAACATGGCTGGAGAAGCTGAGAAAGAGGAAAAAGGAAGGTCAAGATGAGGCACAAGGGAGCGGCTCTGGAAACTTTGGAACAGATTTCGGATGCCTGTCATCACTCTCTCAAGTGTGCACCAAGTAAGCAACAAAGTGGATGAATTTATGAGCTGTACATGACTGTGAACTCAGACAGAGCAACTTTGTTTGCTTTACAGAAACTAGGCTTAAAGTCATCATTCAACGCCGAGCCTAAGAGGTTACACTGCAAAGAGAGCAGACAGAGGCAAGCAAGGAGGGTGTATGTTTGTTGATAATAGCTTGGCCAGACGAGAGTAAGTGCGCACACTAGACCTAGAAATTTTAACAGTCTTCTTCAGATCTTTATCTGCTGCCGGTGTTCGGCCAGATTAATGTCATAGTTATCTATGTCTGGACCAAACTATGACGTTGAAGGGGAAAGAAGAGTAGAGGGTAACAGTGATCCACCCACCCATTCTGCTAACCAACCCGTCTAAATTCTAGGGAATTTGGGATGGATTGTACCAACAAGATTTAACTTTTAAACCAGATTAATTCTTTTTTAATTAAGTTTAAATTCTGTTGCACCAAAATCTAAAACTAGTTTAAATTTAAGAAATATTACGTTTAAAACTCTCTTTTAACTTCTGTTTAGTTTTTACTGTAAACCAAGATTAAATTTAAGTCTGTTGCACCAAAGCTTTTAACCTCAATTTAAACTGTGATCTCAGGTTAACTTTAAACTTACAGCTGAGGAGGCTTAACTTTTACAAAGGCTGCATTTTTGAGAGAGAGAGAAAAAAAAGACAGAAATAATCGAGCTCCGCAATAAAAATTGAGAGACAGACTCATTTGACTTTTATGATGATGACAAATTTTTGTCAAGATACTGGTTCACCAAGGAAGCTGTTTTGGAGCGTAACAGGAGGACTGGACCAACTGTCAAACATAGGACAGACAGCAACACAGCTGAAAGATGACTGATGAAGACAGGTAGCCAGTTGCTTCAAAGCAATATCTTCCTTTCTCACTATGCTGTTGTCAATTTTTTTTAATCTTCTATGATCTGGCTATATTGTTCCATTAATTTGGCCAACAAGTTTTTCTGAAAGAAGAAAGAAATTGAGCTACTTTGCTGAGCCATCACATGTACCGTTAAGCTCACAATCTTTTAGTTAGCTGACAACAATCAAACTTTGTTGCGGAAAGCCATTTTAACAGTTAACGGCCCCCGTCTACCACGCTTTTACACTCACTAGGTCCTTACAGCATGCAATTTATTTATAGATTTATTTTAATTTCAATATGCAAGCTTGTCCCTATTGATTAAACTGAGTTTCAATTCAGTTTAAATAAATAAATAAACTTGGCTTTACGAAACCAAGATTAATTTTAAATGGTGCAACAGAGCTGTGCTTAATTTTAAATCTGGATTAATCTATTTTAGATTTAGTTTTACTAAACTCTGATTTGAGCTAATCTTAGATTAAATTAATCCTTGTTGAAGCAATCCAGCCTTGGGGACTAATTCATGTAAATTATCTGAATACATGCCTACCCTTTGGGAGCATGTGGAGTGCCCTAACCCTACCCACCATAACTGAACCATTGATCTTCTTTATGGAAATATAGTAGTGAAGAGAGCGAAACCTGTCACTTGATGTAGAAGCAACTCAGGGACTGCTTAGAGGAGACTAATGGTGACATTTTCTTTCAAACCGATCAGGATGATGATGAACCCACCGAGACTATCGCATCAAACATTAAAATTCTGTGGTGAAATTACATCTCTAACAAAATCTGTATAAATTGATTCTGGGTGTCAAATCAGCTGAAAAGGTATCTAAATGAAAGGAAAGTTGCTTTCTGCTCTGGTTATATGGATTACCATGAGAAGTGGACAAAGTTAAAGTTGCAGTTGGTAACATTTGGAAATTAAGCTAGCTGTAGCTGCAGCCTCCCCTCCTTGTTTTTGCTGCAGCTCACGTTTTGTCTTTTTATTCTTTTTAGTCCAGCTTTCATCAAAGATTCACAACAGGACAAAGTAGTTGCAGGGAAAGTTGCAGCTACATAAACTGGCCCGTCTCAGCTTGAGCTTGAGCCGACTGATGGTGACACTTGCAGACACTCTGTTGTTGGCAGAGACGAGTACGAGCATAAGGCAGGAACAGCTAATCAGCTCGCACCAACGTCAGCTGTTGCTAAGAAGCACAGCAAACCGCGCCACTTGATAAAAGCTGTCTATGGGTATTATGACATTTTTTCCAAATAGAAGACAAAACATGTATTGATGTTTACCCAAAAGTAACCAACTACAACTTTGAGAAAGGAAAAAAAAAGACTTTAAAAATGAAATAGGGTGCAAAGTTTTACTTGGTAATGTAAGACAGGCTTGGGAGAGACTAACATTAACAGGGGAATCCACTAAAAGAAATCATAGCCCTGTTAGCAATTATTTTCACTAAAGATTTGACACCAAGAGTGGCAAAACAAAATGTGAACACACAAAAACCTCCATGCAGAGATATCAATAATTATTAATACGTAAGGTGTTGTGGTCTTTTTAAACTGAAGTCAAACAAGATCACTGTCCCAGACAGTCTTTAAAGACTGCGTCTCTGAAAGAAGTTTTTTGTGAGATGGTGTCAGTTCCTCCGAGATGCACAATACTGACAAAATAATGGGAGCTCTTAGTAATGAGGCCCATGCCAATAAAGCCAGGTGCAAGTATTGCCGTAGTGCAGTAAGTTCTGTAATACTACAACCACTTAATGTGTTTTTGCCCTCCACTTCACTCCAGATTGCATATAGAAGAAATAGAGGCACAGATGATGCTGTGGTGACTGCTTAATTCACTGAAATATCTCATCATGCATTCTGAAGGATATTTATTTATGTGTTTTAGTTCAGCTTTTAAATCAATAAGGACATATACTCCTGAAAAGGCTAATTGATCTTAACAACACAGGTCTAATTATCTGGATCCGTATAGACAGACATCTAATTTGAGGCTGCCTACCTTCACCTCTGCTGGTTTCAGATGGACAATGCAGATTTATTCTGTTCTGTTAAATTGTAAACAGGATGTTGTGTACTCTTCGCTACTAAATAGTAAATTGGTTAATTGAACTTTCTTTTCAATAGCAACGTAACAACATTTTTTTTTCCGTTGGAAGTAGCATGTGTACTTGACACCCAGGGTCAACATTAAAGAATCACTGAATTATGCTCATGCCTAATTACCTCAACATCAAAAAAACGTCTTCAAAACAAGAACATTGGCTAATTTCTTGGACAATGCAAAGTACACTGTCTGCTAGAAGACACAGCATGTGCTTCTCTCAGTGCAGAAACAATTAATTTAGTCCTCCGACTCTGATATTCATAATGCAGCTCATGAATTAACACGAAGTCGTTAGCGATTGTAATACAACACTGCTGGCTATCTCAGATATAAAATATTCCTGTTATCATATGCCCAAAAGGGCGATATCATAAAGATGTACTTTAAGAATAGAAAGTATACACCTGGCAAAAAAAAAAGAAAAAGAAAAAACCTTAGCTCTATTTCATCTTTATTTAACTATAAGGTCTTAAATATAATTCTGTGCACCTCCCTGTGATTTAAAAATTGCAGTAGATCAAATGATGATTTTGATTATATTTTGGTTAAATGTGCAGCCCTAAGTGAACATAGAAACAGAAACTGGTCAGAAATAGGCCCTTTCTTGCATTGAAATGATAGAATAAACTGTGCAAACAGGAGCATCCTGCAGTGAGCTTTCAGTGTAATACATTGGACTTAGGTATTATCTCAGATGTAGTAAGTGTGAGTTAATGCATCAACAATATAACGTGGTTTTGTTGGGCTTTTCAAAGCCTCACGGCGGTATAATGAATGGAGCAGATCACACAAACACTTCATCAAAATGTTTGCTGTGTGGTAGGCTGCCCTCTGCAGCTAAACCCAGATGTCAGATGGCTCTGACCACCACAAGAAAATACTAAAAGGCAGTCCTCAGTATGGTTAACATCACAAAAAAAACCTGTGGGGCACGACTACAAAATTTGGAAAATTGCTGTGCTCAGCTGCAGTGGGTGGACTCCAGAGGATGCAGTACGACAGGACAATTAGAAAAACAGCTACAGAGGCAACCTGTCTATTGGATTGAAGTATTGATACTGCAGCAAACCAGCAATGGCAGATTCATCAATCCATGGTTATCAACAACATGAGCACCGTCATCTAGAGACTATTCTCTTTTAGTGAGAGAATCATTAAAAAATGCACTGATGTCTGAAAAGTACAGTTTGAACAGCAGGATGTCAGGACGATTACAGTATCACTACATGGGAAAAAAAACATTAACAAGACTGTTCCATTTCTACAAGTGCATGTAGGTTACTGGTTTCACCATCATGACATAGTATTGGTGTATAGCAAGGGATTCATTCATAGAAAGTGAAAGCTATAAAAATATCACTTTTACAGTGCGTTCACATGTAATTAGGCCACTGAAGTGATGGCTCATCTGGGAGCTCAGGCTGATTAACAGCCATGAGTTCTCCGGAGAATTGTTGTAATAGAGTCTAAAAGAGAACAATGGAGGAAGAGTTGAAGAGACAACACTAGAGGAAAGAGAAAGACAAAAAGGAGGATATACTATAGAACAAGTGGAAGAAATGAAGAAGACAGACAGTGAAATGAGATGATGATTATGAGAAGTTCTAAAATGTCGCTTTTGTGTTCATGATGCAAAAAGTGAGGCAGAGAGACGGACGGGCAGAAAGCAGAGAGGCAGTGGTGTCTCAGTCTCAGCTGTACCTGTGCTGCTGTGTTCCTCTCATGCATCATCCTGAGTGCAGCATGTTGCTACGGCCCCATGGGAGATTAATTAGCAGCCTTAGCTAGCAAAGGAGCTGCTGAGATAGGCACCAAACTCAGCTAAGATGATAAATTACCTCTGCTGAAAGCTCAAAGTTTAGCTATTTTCCCACATACAAAACAGCCCGTGTGAGGGTTTTGGAGGTTCAAAACTGTAGTGCGTCACTAGCCGGTATAGGTAGGAGAGGGAGCAAAATGGATCAGCAAGTGCATTGTTCTTTCTTCTGTATACATGGGGCTATTTTGGGCCTAAAGAGTTAGGTGACATATATACTCTAATTCATTGAAAGAACATTTGACTCTCAGCAAATTTTTGAATTTATCAACAAAAACAAAAGTGCTGGAAATCTTAACTTTAAAGATTAAACAACTGCTTAAGATACTATATGTGTGCGTCAATCATAGTGCATTAATTAGGAATGAGTGCATCAACACTCAATCAAACTAAATCTATTTTTGCCTTTTCTAAGAAACAACAGTGAGGTAATGACTACAAGTTAGAGCCAATGCTATGGCATCCTGCAACACTGCCGTTTACAACAGACCTGTAGAAAATGTGTTAAACTGGGTGAGTAAAGTTTATTTTAATCCTCTGACAGAAATTTTCAGCTAAGAAAGTGTCACTTCTCATCCAAAAAGAGTTTCTTTCAAGGTCATGTAGAAAAAAGTAGGACATAAGAAAATTCTCGCTAGAATACTCAAGGCTGTACTGAGGGCAACAAGAAACTGGATGTTACTGACAATGTACTATAGCACATACTTACAATACTTCCCACTGATTCAATCTTTTCTTTATTTCTATATCACTGCAGGCAGCCTTGCCTGTTTTTGCTTATTAAAGCCCAATTTTCTGCATTTCCTGCACTGTTCATCCCCGCTGTATTAACAGCCAGAGTGTGACGCTGTCTTGTAAAGCTTGTGTTCATTATGTTTCTGGGACACCATCACGACTCTTTGAAAGAGGCTATTATGGGGTAAAATTACTGAAATGGATTATCAGGTAGCATGCTGCAAGCTGTGTGGTAAAAATGGGAGAAAAAATCTTAAATAATCCTGCAAAACTGTTAAAGATAGCACTTTTATTCCTTTTTTCATTCTGCGCATCTTAGTGCAAAAAGAGACAATAACTGCTTGGAAAACTGCGAGAGTTGCCTTTCAGATATCCATATTGGAACGAATGTAAAGAGAATCACTTTTTTTTTCCCTTTTTTACAAAAATGGCTGAAAAATCCGAAGAATTCACAAGCAGGAAGCATGCAATAAATACAGTTGGCATCAAGGAAAATGACATTTGGTTCGCGCTGAGGGGGAAAAAAAACAATTGCTGCAGTGCTGAGAAGTTGCTGTATGGCTTTCTTTACCTCAACTAAATTTAAAAACTCAGAGTTAAAGTTTTAAATTGTACCAAATCACAATACAGGACCAGAGAGGGATGAGCTCGGTCGCTGATGGAATTTGACCTAAAACATGTTTATGTGTATAGTCACTATTTCTTGCCATGTTTCACACTGGCTTACTGTGGGTTTATGAAATGAGAATGTAAATTACCCAGACAACACAGCATCGCTGTCCCCAGAATAACACATTATAACACATTACACTGAATTGTACAGATTTTACCTAAGTAAAAATGTGGACTATATCTGGTATTTGGTATAATTGCCTTTTTGTAATTTTGGCACCTTTTTTGCTTTGAACAAAAAATGTAATGATAAGATAAAGAACCACAAACTTTAAGCTCCTGAAGTGATGAAATTAGCCTATGCCCACTGGGTATCGAACATCTGCACATGTACTTAAAGAAGTCTGGTGGAACACATGATAACCTTAATGGCTGTAGGGTACTGATATTCTGGTAGCCTAAGTTTCATTCATCTAATTTAAATCCAAATATATTGGTGACCTTTACGAAGTGACTCAGCCAGATAGCAGAAGATGTTTGGAAATGACACTTTGGGCCACAAAGTTTATCATTCGCCCATTTGTCATTTAATGGATGGGGACAGCAGTCCCATCCGATTCTGTTTAACGATATTTTTTCTACCGTTCCCTGTCAGGTAGCAGCAATGGCTCTATAGAAGACATGACTGCAGTTTTCAGGTTAATTTTAAGAGTAAACTTATGCCTTGCCGGGTGTTAGAAGTGTACATACCGCGCTTTCATAGCTTGGGGGAAGGATTGTTTTCCCCCACGCCGACTCCGCCCCCCAACAATGACAAGACGCCGACTTTATCTATGCAAGCAAAAGTTCATTTTAAGTTCACTAAATGCTCATACAACAAATTCCTCTCTGGACATACGATCCCAAAAAGCATTGTTCTTTTCAGCAAACTGCTTTATGAAAAAACTTTTAATACTTTCTGCAAAAGATGTTGTGATGGGTTTGACAACTAGTGCTGCTGCAGAGCAATGTGTTCATCAACATGTACACAGAGTTTCTGTCTCCTGCAAACGGACAGGCTAGTACACATTTCTAACGATTATACTAAGTAATTAATATTAGTTCATAAACAGTGTTGTATAAAATCTACATTTCAAAACATTAAAACTTTTTGTTTCAGCATACACTATGCATTTATATCACTTTTAGCTGATGCTTGTGACAGACTGTAAAAGTAATGAGTGCGTTTTTGTGTGTGAGTCCAAAATGCAGAAAGTAAACAATATTTTTTTGTTTACAATGAAAAATCACTTAACACCTATAAGTGACAAATATAAGAATGCACCACAACCAGAGATGATTCACAGTGAAACTGGACAGAAAATGTGACCAGCAGGTCAATATTGTGAACTGCTGACCACAGTTCTGTCAGCGTACTTTTTATGACAGCTGCCCCATTGAGAATATGAATCACAGACAGCAACTGCACTGAAATTAATATGCCTCTTTTTCTGATGCAATCTCAGGGCGGGGGGGGTAATAAGAGGATATGCACTGATGAATGCATGCAGATGGATTTTCAATAAGCTTGCAAGATTTCAGTGTTATTGTGTGCTTTTAGCTGAGTCATGTTGTATTTAGCAGCGGTTCGGTTTGGGGGATTTGGGAATAAAGCGGCTCTCTATTAAACTCAATGCATAATGTACCAGAGAAGACCGCTGACTGGTGGATGAGACAACTGAGCATTATAAATATAAATGTAGCTTTCTCATGATGACCAGTGTAACGCCAATAATAAATTATTAGCTCAACATTAATTTCCTCCTTTTTGAAAATAATTATGTTAGTGTCAAGAGCAAGTCCTATCTCATTGTACAAACACTGGATGTATTTTATTAGAGCATACAGTTACTTTATTTTTTTTTATCAAAGGCGTGTTACTGTGCTGTGTCTCATCCTTTAAATGAGCTGCTCTGAGCTCTTATGTTTCAATAGAATCTCCTTCTATTCATTCCAACTGCCCAATCATCACCACAGCTCACTTTACTGTAGAATCACAGAGATTACTTTTAAAAGTCAAGAGGAACCACTGAATGTATGTTTTACCACTTAAACAATGTGTCAAAAGTGTCTTATTATGCAGAAAGTGAAAAAAGTTGCAGCGTAGGTATACCGTAGATGCAATGGACATTTTATTTAGCCTACATGAACCAAATTACCACGGAGCAGTTCAACACAGTACAGTCATATGCTTAACAGCAAGCCGGTACAGCTCGGGCTGCAGTGCAGGCTTTACAGTCACTAGCTGAAAAATGTGCCATAGGTAACGTTACCTATCTTTTGATAAAACTACATTAAATAAATATTCATATGAAGTCCTGGCAGCGACATGCTGTAGTGTTACCAAGGCAACGCTTACCTTTGTGGACTCACCGCCACGTTCAGCAGCTTCATAGAGGCGTGTTCAGTTCACCGTCCACCAGAAACATGGGCACATTCAATGAACAGTGCTCTATTAGTGCCTTTATACAAAAACTGCTCCTGAGCCACAGCCCTTGTAGGCTGGATGTGAATTAAATAGCACAATATTACCACTGAGATGTAGTGGAGTATTACTGTAGTGTAGCATCAAATGGAAATACATAAGTACCCTTTGAAATAACACTTGAAAATGGCTTGAGCACATAATAAGTTACTTTTCACTATGGCCTGTCACTACGTCCATGGTGGAACGTAACTAAGCACGTGTCTCCTGAAAAATTAGGTGTCTTCCACTGAGGACAGAACAAAACTAACAGTTCCTAAAGCTGAGAACAGCATTGTGTACACACTTCTCCTGGTAGCTACCTGGGAGCACATCCATTCCATCTGACTAACTTGTGTTTGTCAAAGGAAGTCTCTTGCTGCTTGGCTGATCCGTTCCTGTCCCACCAGCACTTGGCAGTGAACACAAAGTGTTGAGCAGCCTCGTAAAATCGACCATCCTCTGAATGCACCCTTCAACTGGGCTGTGAACCTCTCAAGATAACACACAGAGAAGTAGGGCAAAATGCAGCTTGGCAGTGTTTGCGCCGAACCAAATACAGATCTTAGATACCGAGGGCAGATGCACGCTCTCACAAACCTCATCTGATGCACTCAGAAGCCTGAGTGAAATATTCATAGCTTTAGGAGATTCAGGCTGCTCAGCATCTGCATGGGGAAAAAGAGTGTGTGTGTGTGTCTGTGTGTCTGTGTGTGTAACTTTGCTCCAGTAATTGTGTTAAACCACCAAAATGAGTACCTTAGAATAAAAATCTGAACAAATGTTGGCTGATTTTAGTCAGTTCCCAAAAATAAACTCCAGAGGAGTCTACAACAAAAAAACCATCATTAATAGAAAACAACACAAGACTTGGAAAGCTGCTTCACAATAAAGACATCCATT
>JAQFJA010079828.1:0-11146 GCA_029874485.1 Naso brachycentron
TCAGCCTCTTACAACAACCATGTCCAGCATTCCTACATGGGGCAGAGGTCGTACATCCACCAGAGGAGGACATTTTGGATACCGCTCTTATGATTCAGAGATTTGCCACAAGTGCAACAAAAAAGGATAATGGGCTTGTGATTGTTCAGAAAATTGACTCACCAATATTGCCAAGAGTGACTGAGTAGGGAAGGGGCTGTGGGAGAGACCAATGACTACTCTGACACACTCGATGCCTGAGGTTGATGATACTGCTGATGACACGATACTCACACCACTCACACACTCTGATACAGACACACAGTCTACACTTGTATTGATAAATTAAGGAATTTCATATCTCAAAGACAAATTCAGCCTTTCTGTTGGTTCTTATGTGAAACATGACTCACAAGTGTTTCAGAAAATGTCTCAATACCATTTGGCAGGTCATGGAAAAATAATTACATTTCTTGTTGACTCTGGCACTACACACTTAATTAAAAGCAAGGAATTTCCAACTTCTCCAAAAATTAGTGGCTCCATGGGAGCTTCAGGTAATGTTGTAAGGGAACATTTCACTGTTCCATTCAGATGCATAGATGATGCAGGCAAATTTTTCAAACATGCATTTCTTCTGTCTGATTGCTGCCCTATTAATTTATTGAGCCATGAACTAATGTGCCTATTGGGCATTGGACTAATTTTAAAGCTGTTCCTCTACAATTTGTGACATTAATCATAATCATTATCTTCATTTTAATAGTGTTTATAGCCTAAAAGTATAGTTTACATGTTACTGACACCAAAGGAAAAAAACTGTCGTTCAGTCCGAATGGGAGTGTCCCCTGGCTCAATTTTGCCCATCCCTTTCTCGTCCCATCTCCCTCCCTCCATCCTCCCACTACACCCCCAAAACGACACACAGCGCGGCGTCCTTGATGATTGGCATATTATTGAGAGAAGAGGAGCCAGACAGGATAAAGAATGGAGGACAAAAATCAACAAAAACCGCCTCTTCCACCTCTGCAAAGCAAAAAAGAAAAAGAAAGCCTGTGTACAAAATCAGTGTGTTTATTTGCTCGAAGCAGGTCAGTGTTGTTGTCATTATGGACATAAGAAGCTAACAGCAGCGCTCTTTTGCCTCCATGTCAACACCAATAAGCTAAAACATTTGCTATGTTGACATATTTAACATTCTACATTGTTGTCATTATCATGATTACAAGCTAACAGCAGCATCTGTTAGCCTCTCTGTCACCCCAATAACTTAGAGTAGCTATGTCCACTCGTTATGTGTGTACAGTACTTTTGTTAATTTTCTTGCCTGTGGTGTACATTGTAAGCTAATTGTCATGGAGAAATGTTTATAAATGTGCTTTGCTTTGTTTATATTGTTAGAACAATGGTTTGAGAATAGTGTAGTGCCATCCTTGAAAAACAGCTCTCAGCAACCAGTGGTGTGCCACGAATTGCTAAGAAGAGGCCCGACGATTCTTCTCTACTTTTGTCTCCCTGCCCCATCGATTGAGTAGCTACTGCAAACGCAAGTTAGCAGAGGGCTTGGTGAGTTAGATGACAATATTTGCTCAAACTTAAAGTTGTACTGTTACTTTCAGTTGTCTAATTGTGATTTTTTTTTTTCTGTAGGACAATCGCTTCCACAGTAGGCAGTCATCACTGCTCTAAATGAGGACAGAAACAGCCCAACATGTCAGACAACACCAGATGACTTTCTGTAAAACATTATTGTTGTTCATATTCACGTATATATATATATTTTCATTAAAATAAAAATACAATTTTGGGTAACAAATTGTTTGTCGTCTTTCCTGATACATATAATGACAAATGATTTATCATATTTGTTTTTTTTCATTTGTGTTTTTTTTGTGTGTGTGTTTGTTGTTGTTTTTGTCTATATCAGAACAATATAAAACTAAAAAGTCAAAATATACATACATCCTCACTAGCGATCCGCTCTACTTGGAGAGCCTCTATCCACTGGAGGTTCTCTGGTTTTAGTTGTTACTCCGGAAATAAACTGCAGCTGGATCCCCACCGTCTGCCTCTTCTTCCTTGACCCCTGCTTGGTGCAGCCTGTCTTGCTCCTCATGCTTGGTCTCGAGCACGACCGCGGCCTGTGGATGTGCTTGGCATGGGAGACCCTGACATGCTCACATGGGAACTCTAAAAAGCAAAATAATTGTTTATATATAACGAGTAATCCACAAAACCAACGCTTATCTATGACTTTAATTAGTGCAGTAGTGACAGACATGATTGATATGTTTACCTTTTCCCTTGTTATCCCAGTACCAGAGCTAGCTGTTTATATATAGCTTTACATAGTTGTGACGTGACACCCGTAGCGTTACTTCAATAACGTACTAATACGCTAACATTTGCTTGGCAGCTGTGGACAGTGTAGAGCCACGTTTGTTTCAACATGCAATGTAATAACTTTACAGTTTGTCATACCTGGGACTCTGACATCGTTGAATTTTTGTTGTGAAATTATTTGCTCTTCATTGATGTCTCTCCCCTCTCAAAACTCGCACGCTGTTTGTGGTCTGCCTGCTCATTCTTCTAAGGGAGGAGGTGTGTTGGTAGGAGGCTCAGAGGGGAGGATGTCAGACCGTGTGCTTCAGTATTGGATGCTTCCCGTCATAAAAAGAGACGCATAGAAAGTGGATTGTCTGAATTAAACATCGAATTCGAGGGGTCGAATGGGTATGTTTACTTTGAAAAATATCGTGATGGCCGTGTTGGTAGTCATGCAGTTGATGGTTCTGGGGATGGTGACTCTGTCGTCTGTGTAGACCTTTATCAGCCTGGTTTTCCTGAGGTGCTTTATGTGTCTCAATGGGTCAGTGCCAGGGTCTGGAGCTGTATCAAATTGATGCAGATCGTTTCTTCTGTCATCCGGACAATTGTATTTTTCTCAGTGTGTGTGAAGACAGAGAGAGGGCCTGGCACCGGTGAGGTCCAGTCCATTGTTAATTCATCGGCATGTCTCCCTGGACAACACTGCTGTTTTGGTTCTTCTTTTTCTTTTGTTTCTTTTATTTTTCTTTTGGTTCAGCTCCAGCTTTTCTTTTGTTCTGGTTTGGTTCTGGTTTTCATTTTTTTTTTTCTTTTTTTGACTCTGTCACTCTAGCGCTGCCGTGTGGCACAGTCATTTTATAATCATTCGAAAATTGATTATTCAGTTTTTCTTTCCACCTTGTGTAGTTTTTTTTTTTTGTTAGATACCATGGAAGAGGAGATGCAGGAGCTACGGGAGATGGTTTTGCAGCTCAGGACGGACAACGAGCAGCTTCGGCGGGAGTGTGCTGCCTCCCCGGGGGGCTCTGGTGGGGCTTCTTCGGCCTCCTCCGGTCCTGCTGGTCCTGCCCCACCTGCAGGCGCCACTGCTGCTGTTACTGAGCGGCTGGTAGTGATCCCTAGAGACTGTAGATGCCCCCTGTTTAACAGTAAGACTGGCATTAGCATAACTGAGTGGGTGGAAGAGATCCAGGCGTGCATGCGTGCCCGCCATTTGTCCATTGTTGACCAGACTTTCTTTATTTTTGACCACCTGGAGGGTGAGGCCAGGGACGAAATAAAGTATCGTACCAGTGCTGAGAGAAGCGACCCAATTAAGGTCCTTGCAATCTTAAAGGAGTTGTATGGTTGTGCTAGATCGTATGTAACCTTGCAGCAGGCATTCTTTTCGAGGAAGCAGCAGGAGGGAGAAACGTTGTTGGAGTTCTCCTTGGCCCTGATGGCTCTCATGGAGCAGGTGAAACAATGTGCACCTGATGGTTTGCTTAATGCAGAGGTTCTCCTATGTGATCAGTTCATGGAATATGTCCTGAAACAGTTTGTTTGCCACCAACCCACTGCTACATTGTTGGAGATGCGTGGGGAAGGTATGCGGTGAGAGAGGGAGGGGTTCCCAGGGGGTGCCAGGGAATGCAGCCACTCTCTCCCGTCCATGTATGGCCTACAGTATGGGGTGCAGAGCAGTTCTCGACTGGCCCCTCCTGTCTCTCCAGGTGGTTCCGAGCTTGGTGAGTTAAAAGACCTGCTGAAGCGTCAGCAGGAACAGCTCAATCAACTCACCCTCACTGTTGCCTCCATGCGGACTTTTGTTCCACCAACTAAATCTTATCGTAATGGCCCCTTGATTTTTGTCGCTGTTGTCACCAGCCTGGTCACTTTTCCACGGGCTGTGACGGTCAACGAGTCCATGCTGGTCCTGCTGCTGGTCCGCCTTCCACCATGGCCAGGCCCACCAACTCCTCTTGGTGTCCGGAAAACTAGAGCCCACTGAACTGCCGAGTCACAGTTCTGGTGGGGAGTTAGCAGGCTCACAGGTAGCAGCTGCCACCAGGTTAATGGCATCCTGTCCAACTATTGATGTTGTCATGAGTGGAGTCACTGTTTCCTGCTTGGTGGACACCGGGTCAATGGTGTCCACAGTCACAGAGAGCTTCTTTCTTGAGCACTTTGCACCTTGGGGGAACGATCGCCTCCAGTCATGCCATTGGTTGCAGCTTCGGGCCGCTAATGGTCTTGCCATTCCCTATCTTGGTTACCTAGAACTGGATGTCGTTCTTTGTGGTAAGAAAATCCCTCGCTGTGGTTTCCTGGTTGTGAAGGACCCCGCCAGCGCTGAACCTTCCGTCCCTGGGATCCTTGGGATGAATATCATTCACCGTTGCTATGGGGAACTCTTTGGGGCACATGGCCTTTCGTTCTTTGACTTACCTGCGGTCACCCAGTCTCCTGGCCCTGTCATTGAGGCCTTGCAGCAATGTCATCTGGTCACTACTCGGTGCAATGTTCCACCCACCGGTGCTGCCAGGGTTCAAGGCTCCCGAGCGGTCCGAGTCCCTGGTGGTGTCATGAAGATGGTGGCGAGCACTTGCCCTGAACAGTTCTCCTGTCAGTCTCTGCTCTTTGAGCCCCCAGCTTGCCAGCTGGGCTGCTGGCTTTCCCTTGTCTTGTTCAGGTTGTGCGAGGTACAACCCATATCCCAGTGGTCAACGTTGGGACCAATGAAATTGTCCTTTACCCACGAACCTTCCTTGGCTCTCTGAGCCCGGCTGAAGTGGTCAGTCTTCTTCCAGGAGTCACAGAGGTTAGACCCGCTGCCACTGTTTCTTCTCAGGTGGCTGCTGGTTCAGAACAGGGTCAGATTGAAGCAGTTGACGTGTCTGCATGATCAGAGAACAGGTGCAGGTCCGGTCTTTGTTGCAGAGGTTTAGTTCAGTCTTCTCTGCTCATGAAAGTGACCTTGGTTGTACAAATCTGGTTTCCCATGACATTCCTCTGCTGGATGATGTTCTGGTTCGGCAGAAATATCGACGCATTCCACCCTCTGACTACGAGGCCGTCAAGACTCACATCAACCAGCTCCTTGAGGCCCAGGTGATAAGGGAAAGCAGCAATCCTTATGCCTCCCCGATTGTCTTGGCACAGAAGAAGGACAGCAGCCTACGTATGTGTGTCGACTACTGTCTGTTGAACGCCAAGACTAGGAAGGACACTTTTCCTGTACCACGCATCGAGGAGAGCCTTGACACGCTGTTTGGAGCCCAATGGTTTTCCACTCTTGATTTGGCGAGCGGTTACAATCAAGTACCGGTCTCAGAGCAGGACAAGCAGAAAACCACGTTTTGCATGCCGTTCGAGCTGTTTGAGTGGAATTGCAAGCCATTCGGGCTGTGCAATGCGCCGAGTCATTTCAGTGCCTCATGCAGAGGATGTTTGGAGACCAGCAGTGTGAGTCTCTTCTCTTGTACTTGGATGACATCATTGTGTTTTCTTCTTCAGTTTCCGAGCATGTCCAACGGCTGGAGGTGGTTCTGGATCAGCTCCAGAGGGAGGGTCTCAAGGTCAAGCTTTCAAAATGTTCCTTCTTCTGGTGAGAGGTCAGCTACTTGGGTCACATCATTTCTGATAAGGGTGTGGCCACTGATCCAGCGAAGATTGAGGCAGTGGCCAAGTGGCCACGTCCCAGCCAGGTGTCAGAGCTACGCTCATTTTTGGGCTTCGCCAGTTATTCTGGCACTTTGTTGAAGGCTTTGCTACATTAGCTGGTCCTTTGCATAAGTTGGTGGCCAAGCTTGTTGGCACGTAGACCAAGAAGGCCTCTGGACAGATGTTCAGACTGTGTGGACCCCAGAGTGTGAAGAGAGCTTTGAGGCTCTCAAGTTCAAGTTGACCTCTGCGCCGGTGCTTGCATTTGCGGACTTTTCACGCCCTTTTATTTTGGAAACGGATGCCAGCCACAGCTGACTTGGTGCGGTCCTTTCTCAAGAGACTGAAGGTGGGGTTAGGCCAATAGCTTATGCTAGCCGGGCCTTCGACCGACGGAGCAGAACATGGTAAACTATAGCTCGATGAAATTGGAGTTTCTTGCGTTAAAATGGGCCATGACCGAGAAACTTCGCAAGTACCTGTTGGGGCACAGATGCGTGGTCTTCACAGATAATAATCCTTTGAGCTATCTCCAGTCGGCCAAGCTAGGCACTTGGGCTGCCCAGCTTGCAGCATTTGACTTTGAGATCAAGTATTGATCTGGTCGCACCAACAGAAACGCTGATGCACTCTCCCGGCAGCCCACCTCCAGCGTTGGCTTGGCAGAGCAGGTCTTGCCTGGTACCTCCGTCCCTGCTGCTCTTCGGTCAGCTTGTCGCTGCAACCCAGGCAGTGGTATCAGTCTTTCCCCTTCACTCTTCTCTTGACATCCGTGCTCTGCAGGAGGCTGATCCCCTCCTGAAAGACATCTTGGGGTACTGGAGGAGGCAGGTGCAGCCTACTCCTGAGGAGAAACGGCAGCTCCCCAAGATGGCTCTCATCTTGCTGAAACAATGGGATCGTCTTGTGGAAAGGGAGGGTGTGCTGCACTGCCGGATCTATCGTTCAGATGGGGGGGGGGGGACTCCTTCAGCTCGTCTTGCCATCCATCCTTAAGGACGACACCTTAACACAGCTGCACCAGGAACACGGGCATCAGGGGGTGGAGCACACCACAGAGCTTGTGCGTCAACGTTGTTATTGGCCAGGGATGCCACCCCTCATCAGGGTACTGGGGAGTCACCATTTCTTTTGGTGTTTGGTCATGAACCCCAACTTCCAATTGACTTCCTTCTGGGTCGTGTTCAAGACCCTGTGCCGAATGAGGTTCAGGATTGGCTGGTCGAGCACCAAGCCAGGCTTGAGGTGGCCTTTTGAAATGCTCGGGAGCGATTGTTGGTGGCTGCCGAGCATCGTAAAGAGCGTCATGAAAGGGGTACGTGATGCCCCACTGCAGGTTGGCCAGTTGGTTTATCTTCATGACCATAGTGCAAGGGGTCGCCATAAGCTCTGTTGTTTACCAGGTCCTGAGAGCTCCTTCTGGTGGTGGACCTGTCTATACCATCGCCCCAGTGGACGACTTGCAGAAGACCAGGAGCGTGCTCAGCTCAAAGCCCAGGTCGGGCCTGAACCTATTCCTCCTTGCCATCGTCTCCCCCTCCAAGGACCTCCGAAGCTTCGGATGATTCCCTCGGAGGTGATCTATGGGTTTCAGTCCATGGCACTCCAGCACCACCTGTCTCTGTGCCCTCGAGGTTATCAGGATCCACAAGGCCCAATGGGGTGGCCTTGGTGGACAGTCAGCCAGTTCCTGAGACCCCTGCAGCAGCTCCCTCTTTCCAGAGGCACTCATCAACTGCTGGGCCATCAGTTCCACGTCGTACTCTTCGATGAACAGCTGGACAACACTCCAACATTCATCATCTTCTTCGGGCAGTGAGTCAAGAGAGCAACAGTGACATTGGACCTTTGAGGCCAGTGTCAAATGCACAGTCTGCAGTCTTTCGGCCTTGGTGCTAGTGTGTGGTGAGTTTCATTCGTCAGGTTGGCGATGCAAAACTAGGGGGTAGAATGTGGCAGGATGGTCTCTCCTTTGCTCCATCCACACTGATTAGGGATCACTGCACTGATTTACTGGGTGGTGCTACGCACCTTTTATATACTGTCTGGTTACACCTGGTGCGCTCTCTTCTCTTCCGGTCCTGCTTGTCTCTCGTGGTGGCTGTGGCCTGGTGTGACGGAGCTGGTGCAAGCGTGGTGGAGCCGTTATGGCGTATTTGTGAGTGTGTGGAGCCCTGTTGGCGCGTTGGATCACCTTGGTGCACATTTTACTGGCATCAGAGCAGGTCCTTCCTCTCGCTCAGCATGCCCTAGGGCGCATCGGTAATACGGTTCTCTCTTTTCTGTTGTAGTGTGTGTCTGTCTGTAGTGTGGCCATGTGGCCGTGTTGCCCCGCTGGAAGCCCTCGTGGGTGTGGTTGTGCCTCCTCGTGGTAAGTCGGCGTGTCCGCTCTGCTCTTCTCCTTCTCCTCGTTGCTCGACCCCTGGCTAACTGTAAATATTCTGAGCCACAGTTTGGCCCAGGCAGAAGCCGTGGCATTCATGCATACCATGCCGTTAATTTAAATTCTGTTGTAATGTGCGGCACGTTGCTCTGCTTATTTTTAAGACTGCGCACATTAGAAAACATGAGGCTGAGCTTCAATCAGAACATTACCGTTGTGTAGTGTATTCAGGATCAAATTAGTGCATTAACCTGTGGAAACATTTGCCTTTAGCAAAACACAGTGGCAGCAAATCACAGGCAGTCATTTTGATGATGAGCTTTTCTGACCGCCTGTATCACAACATCGTAAATGTTGTAATACTTGTCTGCAAAGTGTTGCAAGTTTACATCCAAACATATATATGTGAGTTTTTGCTTTCATAGTCGACACACGACCTTGTTATCACTTTCTTCTTCATCAAAATTCTGCCAAACCGAGCTGACTTTCCTTCAAGCTCTCTCTCTTTGTCTTGTCGCTTAAGTTTCACTTTTCCACCTGCCGGAGTTTGCAGGAGGGGGGAGGGTCAATTTCCTGCAGTGGAGGCTGGCTGTGTAACGTTGAGGTACAACAGTTAACCAGCATTCTGCATAATAATTACTAACCGACCAGTATTTCTGGTGCCAACTAGTGAAGGAGTGCGTGTTGACACGTTTAACTGACTAGTTGCCTGCATCCCTTTAGTATCAACATACATTGTTAAGTTTCAAATAAAAAGATCAGGTGCCGATTCGTTATGTATCAAAATTCATTCCATGTGTTCATTGTACTGGTTTTGGCTTTCTAACACTTAACAGCAGTAGTTGAATCATACAGACTGTATGAGTCATGAAAAGTCACGAGTTATCATTAAATGGTGGCTGCACTGTTAAACTTAGAAGATTCCAGTTATAATATTAGGAGGGGCTAAATAAAGGCTCCTAAATATTATCATTATGAAAAAAAAAATGGGGACAACACAGTTTTGTATATTTTGACGACTTGCAGATATGCAGTGGACCATCGTGTCATCTTGGTCTGGGTGACAGGGGCACATAAATGTAATTTTTTTAAAATCTTGACATTAAAATTACATTTCTGCTTCTTTCAAATAACTTTACCACTCCTGTCTGCTCTTCTCTTCCCTCACCTGTTGCTTTTCTTACCATCTTTACTTTTTCTTCACCCTTCTTCCTTCTCTTCACTTTACCTTTTCACCTCACTCACATTCTTTCCCTTCATTTGCTTCCTCCAGTAATTTTTCGTACTTACTTTTTTCTATCTTCTTTCTATTTTATCTCTCAGTAATCTTCCTCGTCTGAAAGAGAGCCACGTCATAAAATATGGCCTCCATGTAATATACTGTTTTCAATAAACTATGACAGGAAATGTTACTGTCAGTGAAACAGACCTTCAGTCAGCTCCAACTTAATTCTTCTCCTGCCCTCATAAATAATGTTTATTGCTTCTTCTTCTTCTGTCTGTGAGTAAACGAGCCAAAATATGAACAGCGCCATTCTGCCATTACAACCCACACTGTGGTCAAAGGTGGTACTGCATTAGTTTGCATGCAGCCAGAATCACAGCTGCAGCATCTGTTTCATTTCGTCCTTTTTAAAGTCACAGTTAAAATGTGGAACATTTCTGGGACAGCTCTAGCTGGGGACAGGTCACCCAAAACGGGGATTGCCCCCGGAAATAGGGGACGTCGTGTCACCCTAGTGTAAAGTGTTTGAGCTTCAGGATTGCAATATATGCCTCAAAAGCCGATGCTTTTTTAAAATGTTTTTTCTGTTCTAGCCTTAATGATAATATTTATTATTTGTCAAATATAAAGTCTAGTCAGGAAGAGCAAAAACATGAATCAAGTTTTTTGAACCACCTCTACAGCACACTCGGTGTAAACCAAATGAGGTAGAGCTCTACACAGATATGACGCATTTAGAGGGCGAGTCAGCAGTTTTTGCTTGTTACAGCTTGTAAACACAAATTAAGCCCCTCCTCCGGGCTCAACGCCACCAGAAGTATTGTAGCGTGTACTTGTACTGCTTGTACCTACACAGCAAAATACGAAAGAATATTACATTTGTTTTAATGGAGGGGTGGATAAATTAGCAAGCCAGTACGAGGTAACTGCCTGTGTTTGGTAACAGAAAGCAGGCCAACGCCATGTCGCTCCTCTTCCTCAGCCTCTCCTTCAGTGCTCAAAAGTGGCTGAAAGCCAAAGATTCGCTCTTGTCCTGTAACGAGCTTTATCCACTTGATGTTTCAGCTCACCTTTTCTTCACCACTACATCTGCAACCACTATTTAAATCTGAATGATGTCCAGTCTCTATGTTTTATCCACTGCCTCCACCACCTGCGTGCTGTCACTGGCTGGAGGAAACACACCAAACAACCAAAACATCAAAACACAGGTAGAGGGCGGAGCTCTGCAGACACAGTCACCACCACACACAGTGTTGCCAGATTGGGCAGTTTTCCGCCCAATTGGGCTACTTTTGTTTACCTCAGGCGGGGAAAAAATACATTGGGCGGGGGGATAAAATTTGGGCTGCTTTGGTCGACATTTGGCGGGTTTTTAACATTGTGAAAACAGCACACACACCTCTCTCTCTTTCTTTTTTCTCTCTTTTTTTTAACTAAAAAAATAGCCTAAATAAATAAGAATTTGGCAACTTAACTGTGACGTCAGTTCAGCAGACAGCAGATGCACTTTAGCCGCGCTGAATTTGAAGCGGGTGGCCCAGCTAAGTTAGCATCATGCCGAAGTGGGGAAAATACAAAAAATCCTA
>JAQFJA010079899.1:0-11138 GCA_029874485.1 Naso brachycentron
GGTTTAAAATACCAAGTTTGGCTGGAAAATCTTCTTTCTTCTCATTAAAAACAGCTGGTAAATCTCCTGAAGGTCACTAAAAATTTTGTGTCAGTGGTTTGAAACACTAGTCTGCTGCTTCACCTTCTAGGTGTCACGTCACCCACATCATCTTCTCCAACTTT
Organism: Naso brachycentron; assembly: GCA_029874485.1. Classification (NCBI taxonomy): domain Eukaryota; kingdom Metazoa; phylum Chordata; class Actinopteri; order Acanthuriformes; family Acanthuridae; genus Naso; species Naso brachycentron. The sequence goes on from JAQFJA010079899.1 coordinate 165, forward strand.
GCGCTGAGGTAAATTCAGCTCGTACAGGCCAACATTTATCATTAGTTAGAAATAAAAAGTTCAAATACGCATTGATGATTTGCAAAAAAGCTCATTATCAGCATTGTTTCAGGGCAACCAGATTGCAAATACTCATTTTTATGTGAAAAATTATGCATCATTTAATGTTTAACAAGGAAACAATTTACAAATAAAAGGCCACAGCCACTGTATTACATGACCGGATAATTATTAATGATTGATTGTTCTGTCAAACTGAATATTTTGAGTTTTGAACTATTGCTTTGGACATTAAATAAAGTCAACTTCTTGCTTTAATGATGTTGAATAAGCAAATGATTAATTAAGGGAATAATTAATAATGTGTTCCTTTGCAAAGCTATTGTTATCATGAGCAAAAAGTACAAATTACTTACAAAAAGGTCTTTAAATTTGTACTTAAACAATGAAGATTTAATTTCTGCAGCAAGAGGTCGCTCTGTCAGAACAATGTAAACAAAAGACGTACTTTGATGACATCATGAAGCATCGTGGGGTCATGGGATTTGTTTATTTCATTGCTGAACAGCAACAAACGGGAGACAAAATAAAACGCACCGTTGAATAAAATCACAGATTTCTCTGAAACGTAGTCGTTTTTATACATTTTAATGCAAAAATGTTACATATCATACAGTAAATACTGTACTTAGGTTAAGTTTCTGACCCACATGTTCTCACATCATATCCCCTTCTGCCTGCTCAGTCTGTGGTTGGTTCGCGTCCTGTATGCTTCTGTGGTCCTGCTACTCTTTCAGGGTGGGGACAACAAAAGCACCACTGTCTGCCCCGCGGCCCTGCGGCATTTCCACCCACTATAATTTTACACTGAGGAAAGTTTCTGCTTTTTTCTGCGTCAAATAAGCCTATAGCTGCTGCTGTTTGTGTGTGTCAAGAATTAAAACCATTCCCTTCTCAGTTCTCTCCACGGACCAGAGTCCTAAAATACATTATGTGACATTTCATTTCATGCACATGTGAGTGAAGTGTTTCTATATCAAGGTCAACTTTTTGAGGACATCAATAAACTTAAATGAATCCCTATAAACTTCCCATCATGCCACCTTGGTCTTTATACTTTGCCAAAAACTTGTAACTGATTTACCAGCAGTGGCTGCGTTCAGCCACGTCTGGGCCGCAGCTCTTCGCTCTGTGACCTTGTCTGACCTCACTATTCAGTAATAAACCTTGAATTTGATTGGCGGATTAAATCCTGTCATCAAAGAACAGGTTCGGCACTTTAAAAAGCTGCTGTTGGAGGTGAGATCGGTTTCCGCATTGGTTCAAGAGGGAGAAAATACACACATACACATACATACACACTCACTGTACTTTGTCACCTTCTGACACACTTGAGTCATTAAATAAATCACAATAATCCTTAAAAATGTCGACAGATCTCTTAAGCCTGCTGCAGGCAATATACAATCCCACAGCTCCACATATTCACATTTTTTCTTTATTTTTCTTTATTTTTTATTTTTTGTTCCAATATTACATCACATGAAGATATGACACAGTGGTACAGTTTATAACATACAGGTATCAGGGCATTAAAGTGATGATCTGAAAGACTACATGTAGTTAATGTCTGTTGGTCACTATCTACCACAGAGTGACATAAACAATGTTTATTGAGCCTATGATCCACTGATGAAAGCTCTTGTGTTTGCAGTGCTGCACAGTTCTACAGTCTGGGTGTCTGTGCTGACTTTCCCTCGCTCAGCGCACAGTTGTGATGCATTCACATGGAATGGGGCAAATGGTAGACATTAAACTGATGACACCACAACCCTCTGTGTCAACTGGCAAGTGGAGTGCCTGTGAACACGGTGACAATGCTAATGCTAATGCTAATGCCAGCAGAAGTCAGTGCATTCTGATCGAGCCACTACCAAACTCTGATGAAGCGCTCTGCAGAAAGCAGGTTGAATATGACAACAGGCTATCGAGGCTAATTTAAGTGTTGGTATCGAAATTTTAGAAGTCAATCTACGCCTGAAGTTCTCTTTGACTGCTTAAGAACTTGCAGCAAAAGGAAGTTAACAACTTTGGTAGCTCCAACGGTACGTCATTAGAAAGTTACACCGCCAACTACTGGCCTTTCATGCATACTACAGTGCTTTTGGTTGTTCATGTAAACGTGGACATATTTTGAAGATGCAAAGGAAAGACCTCTCTGTTTTTAGTAAGGCTGCTCCCGTGTAAACGTGGCCTTTGTTGTGTCTGACCAGCGTAGCTGTTTTTCATTTCCCATGAGTTACAATGGCTGATCAAAGAACAAAGAAAATACAGCATCCAGGTGACGACAGTTCAAGTACAAGTACAGGTCCAAAGAAAAGGCAAATTCAGTGTTTTTAAGAAGGGAAACAGTTGATTTAGGGATGTTGTACAGTCGGCACTGTTTCGATTCCACGTGAACTCAGGGAGCTGAGGTTCAAAAGTGCTCCTGCAATTACAGCTTATCACCAAAGCTGCCATCAGAGACACTGTAACTCAGATCTTCAAGATTACCAGTTGACTCTGAACTGTGAAGTTGAGTGTTATGTCTGTTTGTGACCTGACTTGTAGGAATCTGGGTGGTATGGCTAATGAGTAATGTGGGGTAAAAGACAAGTTAGCAAGGTAATAAAAACTGATTAGGGGTAAAAATTATAAAATGGAGGATATGGGCTGTAAATTTGATTAAAGGGTTATAAATTTACCATGTAGTGCTTCTGGCTCTAGTGCTGCAGAGCAGGAACAGCAGAGTTAGGGTGGATTTTCAATGAGGAGAAATAAAATATAAGTGAAAAAAGCTTGTGGCTTTTTGTGGGAATTGAGTTGGAATTGATCCACTCATTTTTAAATTAATCAAGAGAGAATCAAGTTTTCAAATAACTGAAATAAAAAAGTTAAATATTTCTTTCTGAAAAGTGGTCTACACTGGAAATACTCAAGTAAAGTACAACTACTTCAAATTAGTTCTAAAGTACAGTCAGCTGCATTCCACCACTGAAGAAAGTCGTCTGCTTGAAATAATTTTACACTGCACAGAAATGAACCGACCAGCAATTCAACGACTGCATGAAAAATGCATCCTGAGGTCTAAAACACAGTAAAAATACACTCGAAGCTGTTTTGTTGTGATGTAAAGCCAGCCTTATTTGCAGTAAATGCTTCAACATGGAAAACCACAGCTGTGGTCCCGTAAAGGTTTAGTAAATAAAGGTTGTATGTATTTTAGTCTGAGCAGAGCTTCCATTACATTACAGTGCGTCAGTGTGAGCTGCCAGCGTTACGTGTGTCAGAATGAAAGTGTAGGAGTGTGACAGTCATGAAGTCCAAACGCTGCCCAGAGAATCACCTCGGCTCTCACCACCTTTCACTCCCTTTGGGGAGTCAAATCAGTGGCGAGTGGAGGCTGCTGATGACTGCGTGAATCGATCCATCTGATCCGATCTGATCCGATCTGATCCGGTTTATGTTCAGTGATTAAAACAGTCTGAAGTGTTGAACACACAAACATTCTGGGAGAGAAAACATGATGTTAAAGGAGCATCCAAGTGTTTCTACATGTCATTGTCCTTTTTTAACATCGGCCACATAGGCTAAACAAGTCCCGCCCATTTTCCCCCAAAATAGCTTCATCTATGAGATATGGTGTTCGTTTCCTTTTCGTTCATATTCAAGACATGTAGCTACCTACAGAAAGTAGCTAAAAATGTGTGACGATGTAAGTGCAAAAACACGTCTGTGTCAAAATCCATCCTCACGCTAATATTCCAGCTTGGAAGGCAGCACTTGTGAGGAACTATTTTTCCTGGTGTAATAATTTTGGCCTCCACAGCTCCCCTCCCTCTCTCTCTCTCTCTCACTCTCTCTCTCTCTCCTTTGCTCAGTGATTTTTGACCAAAAAAAAGAAGTGGTTCTCTTCAGAAGGGTGAATTACCTATAGTCACCAACTTTCACCTGTCCTATAGTGTTTGTATCCCCTGTTTCAACATGAATGGCAGTGAATGGGCTTTAAAAATGCAGCCTGACATCTACTAAAGTAACACATGGTCACATCTGAACAATAACATTTGTAGAAGATAGAGGTGATCTCTGCTAATGGTGAAAAGTCACAAGTATACTGGTTAGAGTGAATCTGCAGAGGCTCACTAACTAAGAAGTTAGGCTCAGGCAGCCAGGGGGGTTTCACAGACAGTTGACAAAGGGTTTGTGTCCATCTGGCGTTTTTTTCCTGTTGCCAGCATCTTTTTTCACTTGTTCTCAATGAGGAGAGAGCATCTGCCACAGACGGTCCCTCGGAGAAAAAGCACAGCGCTCGGTGTCTTTTTTTTTTTTTGAGAGCTGCGCCTTCTTGTCTGTTTCCAGTGTAAAATTTCTCAACTTTTCAGCTTTTTTCATCCAGCCAATCATATAACATCCTCATTGCTCCATGTCTGATTGCTGGAGCTGTGATAGCTGGCCCATTATTAATATTAAGCTCATCATCCACATGAAATGTGAGGGAAAAGTATCATACATTTGATGCTCATGAAAAAAGACATTTCAAATAGAAAACAGTAAAAAGGAGGATATTCATGCTCTGATGAAGGTCTGACAGACCAAAAGCTTGGCACATTAAAGTGAAAACTGCACTGACTAAGTGTGCAGATATCCTCCTTTTTACACCTTACAGAGTTTTGAGCTGGACTGAGCAGTAGTCCTCCTACATTAAAAAAGAAAAACAATAAAAGCCACAGAGCAGTGTCGATCATACAGCACATGTTGTCATGATATTATTATGGAGACAAGCCACACATGCAGCGTTTTATTCGCCATCCCAGCACTCGCGAGCGCTCGGCCAGTGCTTTTCTGCCCGAAAAAACGCCATGTGGAAATAGTCCCCAAATCACCTAGTCAACTATCAAATCCACTCAAGCCTGGTCGTCCATTAATCATTGATCAATATTTTAGTGCAGTATTACAGCAGTTGCATGAAAAGACTCCTGTTGTTCCTGCATAAAGCAGTGGTGTTGTTCTGCAGTCAAACAGATTCTCCTGCTCTGACAAGCCTGCTGGGGCTTTAATCCAATCAGATCACGACTCATTTGTAAACATCCTCTCAGAGCCAATCAAGAACTGCTATCTTACCTGTACCCAGTCTGGTCCCGCCTACATTTGTTTACTCGTTTATTGATTGTATTGAAAACCTTTTTGAGCAGAATGGATTATCGTTTTGAACAGCATGTTTAATCGAATAGTGGGCTACTTTTTAGGAGAAGTCAGTGACTAATAAAACACATAAATCTCTTATCAGTATTCACGTTGCCTCATACTGCAAAAAGATTGTGGAAACCAGAGCATGTTTAAAGCTTCAGACAAAAAAAAACCAGACTGAGCAGAAACAATTCTTTCCTTCAGTTCTCCGGTTTGTAGTGGAGCTAAAAAAAAAAAGACCCACCTGCACTTTTTTACATCTGAATTCTCTCTGTGCTCTCTTCCACAACATCATCAACTCAGTGAGCAGATAAAGTCCCATCAAATTACTCATCAGCTTGTTTACATCAGCTGATTAGAAAAAAGCATGTGTTGGAAACACAGCCACAGTGACCAACATGGTGCCCTGCAGCAACCATTGTTGTGTTTAAATGTGTTCAGCACAGTGTTGAAACAGGACGCTGCTGCAGAGTCAGACCAGTGTGTGTCCTCGTGAAATCAGTTGTGATGCATTCAAATGTCCAAATGCCTTTTTTTCAGTTATTCACATTTTCTGGCGTTGTGCTCATGGATGCCTCTTTCTGCTGGGAGGAAAGACAACAAGAAACTTTGCAAATGGGAATAAGATTAGAGACATTGTTCACTTCAATTCTCTCCACTGCTGCAGAGCAACCAATCTTTGTTTTTTGGTGCAAAACAATAAACAATAAAAACAGGCAAAAGACTAGTAAAGCTGAACAGTGTTTAAAATAAAAAGGGTGGAGGAATGTGCAGATGATCACAGTGTCAGGAATATGTTTAACATATGAAAGTATTGCAAAATTTTTTCGCAAAAATGTGCTTTAATGTCATGAAGGGAGACTTGATGTTAATGCATCAATGAGAAGAAACAAGCAGGAAGAATGAAACTCCTCTTCTTTGTCTTCCTGGTGAGGAAGCTGATGAGGTCATGAGTGATGAAGCAGGAAGACGCCACATTGTCGGGTCGCACGATGCATATTACTGTGAACGTTACGCTACAGCAGTTAGAGGGATATGCCAGCTTTTTTTTCTCTTTTTGTTATTTGCCTCCCTCACAAGATCTAGACAAGAAAATAGATCCCATTCTTTCAATTGTGCGTGCAGTAACAAGGAAGAGGTGGACAGAGCTCGCACACTGCTAATTAGCTTAGCTCAAACACTGGTAGTCAATGGGAAGTGCTAGCCTGCCTCCACCTGAAGTCATCAGAAAAACTTTCCAACAATTCTTAACAGTCCTGTGTGCTTGTTGTGACTTGTTAATTTATCACCTTGTTATTTCTAGACTTTTAGAAAGTGGTTAATGAGTTCCAGGTATAAAGTCTGTTTAAATAAAAAGATTTGTTGTTGAATCATAGTATCTAACCTCAAGAGCAAAGCTGATCCTTTTGCACGTGTCTCTCTGTAAGGCGCCTCATGTTTTCAGGTCACTTTAACTGGGTGTGACTTAGGAACAGGAAAGCAGTAAAGGTGCAAGAGACACAGAGTGAATGGCCTTTTGTTTCAGGTTTTTCCCACCAACGGCAGTCGTTGCCTTGGTTACACTGAATGTTAAGTCTGCACTGCTGGTGGTTTTTACGAGCAGCGGCGGGACAAAGCCAGGCTGCGGCAGAGCTTTATGCTCCCGCTGTCAGATAGACTTCATTAAGCAAAGTGTTTATTGAGCCGCTAACATTCAAATGGGATTCACACACTTTCATCCACGTTTGAACAAAAAGCACACACACACTTTCAAGTGCATCTTTTTTTCTCCTGCAGGAATGTAACCTGGTCAACCACGTCCAGATGGAGGTCACACACAAACTCAAACCCACATGTGTGAGACAGTATATGTGTGTGTGTATGTGTTCAGGCATCCTAAACCAGCAGACATAGTTTTGGCGATTTACAGCTCAAGAGCATTTTCATTGTCTCTGTCTTAGTCAGTGACCACTGAGACACCAATGACTACACCAATCTAAGGACTAACAAAATATTGGTGCAAGACTTTATGCAACTTTTTCCTGGCATGGAATTCAAATCTGAGTCATGTCTCTTTTAACTCTGGAGTTTTTCCACTGCTTTGGTCCATGCCATGAGCTTGCTATGAGATCGTAATTGAAATGATTTGCAGGATGTAATGCAATAAATTTAAATCTATCGCCATTTTCTGGACAAAATTTAACCAGTTCATTGTAAAATCAATGTCACTCCCGTCAGCCTCAGCTGTACTGTGTGTATAGCTCACGTTAGCAAATGTTAGCACAGCAGCCTAATTTAAAATAATGCCTATGATAAAGACTGCATGCTACTTATTAGTATGTTTTTTTTTTAATTATCATTGTGATTATTTTCTTATTATGGATGTTATTAGCATGCTGAAGTTAGCATTTAGCTCGTTGCATCACTGTGCAGCCTCACAGAGCCACATGCAGACCACGCTGCAGCTCAGCCTTGCTTCCAATTTTTCCAAGTGGCCACATCTGGTATTGCAACAGAAAATCCAATGTAGTCTAAAGAGTATTTCCCCCATAGACTTCCATTCTAGAAGAGGCATACCACTTGGAACAAAGGCATGATGGGATTAACATAAAGTGCATACTCACCTGCAATGGTTACCTGGAAGTTGGCGACTTTGTTGGCGTATGCAGTTCTTACAATACATCCATCCTGTAAACTGTTTTTTAGCTTAGTAAAATAAAACAAAATTAGACTGATTTATTCAGATCAATACATCTATTTACAGTGATGGGTACATACAGAACCTCAGACGCAGTGGTGTTGTTCTGTCTTGATTGTACATTCAGACAAACTAACATAGCTGCTAAAATCGATTTTATCTGAGATTTATTGTTCCAAAAAGAAATTGCATTATGTCTTAAAATGCTACAGAAACATTACAGCCAGTGTTGAATCTGCACAGATCATCGGTTCATTTCAGGGGTGACAGCATAAGGAGTCGGCCTGCAGCTGCTGTGAGATGACCGTCTGGTCTCACCCAGCAAGCTGCTGGTCCTTGCAAGTCCGAAAACTTCGTTACAGATTTACAAACAAGTGTTGTTTGGATAAACTGACTATTGGAATCTACATGGTAACAACGGACTGCAGTGTGTATAGCTCCACCCTCTTGGGACCACCTGGGACCCCAAAGGAAGGGTGATCAAATTAGGGACGGTGCGATACAATTATTTTTAACTGCGTGCCTTACTGAACCAAACAAAGTCGAACCGCTCAGTGGAAACAGGCTTTCAATCTTGCTTCAACTACGGGACATAGCAAAAATATTCCATTTCAATTATAAATTTTACAGACTCAGGGTTCAAGACACCAGAAAGAAAACAATACTAATAATAATAAAAATAAGAGCAGTACTTTAGCTTAAAAGTCAATCATTCTGTCTTTTTACCATAACACCACCAGTTTCTGCAAATTTTCTTTACCCTCATAACAACAGATCCGCAACTCTGCAGGAAGACCTTTAACAACTCAAAAAATAAATTCCTCTTTACCCATTATCGGACTTTCAGCTCACTGTCACATAAACTAGCGTCTTTAAATTGTAAATTTTTCTGTAGGATTTAGTGGCATCTAGTGGTGAGGGTGAGGATTGCAACTAAAAGAACCCCCTGACCCCTCTCTAAGTGTAGGAGCCAAATACATTTTTGCCTATGTTTCTGATTTGGTTTCCCACGCTTGAATTGAGTTGATTGCCTAATTGGCCTCACTCCTTGTTATCAGTTGGTAGTGTCAGGTGTGTCAGCTCAGTCAGCGGAGAGGGTGAGCCAGGCTTGAAATTTCCTGTTGACCATTTCTTTTACATTGGCCTTCTGTCCTTTTCATTTACATTTCATAAGTTTAAGTACATATTTTTGGGCTTTAAATTTTGAGTTAATAAAGCATGTTGAACCGCAAGAAGTTGTCGGATTATGTTTGGACCTTTGAACGCGTCAGACAGCCCAGTCAAAGCTCAGCCTCTACAGCGCTACTTTTAAAATGGTAAGGAACGAGAGAGAGAAAGTAGTCGCTGCACTAAGTATCTCAGAGAACCAAAAGCAGACACAAAACTTGTGAAAAACATGAAAAGCTTTAAAAAGAGCCAGTGTTTGGTTTGTCCACTCTGGGCTGCTGTAGAATCATTCCTGTGAAACATGGTGGACTCCATCACAAGCTAAGTGCTCCCTCTGTAGATATCAAGGACTCAATCTAAGATTATGAAAATATAATTATATCTCTAGGCATTTATACACTAATATGACATAATCAGGGATATTATTTCGCATCTCTGTCAACAGATCCTTCTAAATCTGAAACACTGGACCTGAATTTTTTACCTCTGACCTCTGTGAGAAGCCAGGGGAAGCAGAGAAACGAAAAATGATAAAGCTTTGCCTCACAGCTTTTTAGAGCGTATTTAAGACTTGCTTTACACTGAAAATAATCTCTTAAATGCTGTTTAAACAACTGTTATAATGTGATCTCAAGGACTGAAAGCATCCTCAGGTTAGTCCCAGTTTATATGCAGAAATGAAGATTTTTTGAGCTTCAGCAAATCAAGCATATCAGCTAATGCAAGTTCAAAGTAATTAGAAGTGATCTGGCAGCTCTGTGAGCTGACAGCCATGATGGCTCATTCATCCAGTGCTTTCCCCTTATTGCTAAACTTTTAAGACTACCTCTGCAGAACTTACTGCGAGTGTGATGGATGCGGATGTTTATGAGTTTGAGACAACAGTAAAGTCATTGCTGATGATTGTGGTCGAGTCAGGAATGAGCGTTTCAGTCAGCAGGCCGCAGCAACGGATAAACCCTACAATTAGCCGAGTAGATCGACCACCGAACATCATCACAGTTGGTTACAGGCTGGAAAACATCTCAAAAAAATCAAGTTTCCCAGGTCATGATTGCTTTGTGGAGGCAGAGCAGAGAGCCGGCGAAGCTGTGATTGAAACATGCTCTTTTCAAGGGAGGATTTGTGCTGTCTGGCTATTTGTGCTGTGTTTGTGTTCAAAATCAGGTTGCTCAGGTTTAACATGCTTAATCTGCTAATGAGGCGGATAGAGCGGAGGAGTGTGTTGATGCTGCGGTGAGCTGGTGGTGACGACAAAGGATGTTGTAACCTGCATTTGACTAAAATGAGGTTTGAGGGCCGATTAAAATCATGTGATTGATGGCAATGTTTATGGCAGGATGCATGAAAGTACAGGAGCCAAGGGCAGCGAGGGTCACTACCATCTTTTTTCTCAATCTGTTATCTCGAGATCACAAAAAAATCATTTTGTTATCACAGAAAAACGGCTCTTTTTCCTGTAATAACGTGAAAAAACATCAATTCTATGTGATCATGATGATGAAAGCTCACCTGATAAATTATCCTGTTATCACGAGAAAATGAGCCATTATCTGTGATAAGGAAATTATTTTTTGTCATCTTGACATAGCAGAATAAAAAAAAGTTGAATTTTCAGTTTTCAGCAAATGCTATTGTTGTCGTTTAGTTTTTATTAGTTTTAGGCTTTGCCGCTTTGCCGACTTTAGCTCTTGCCGCCATGATGCCGGCAGCGTTGGTTTATGTTGAAGAGGGGTGTGGATGCCCGGCGGGGGGGGCATACAGTAGATCTTGTAAGATGGATTCAATATCTACCCAAAAAACTACAACAAGAGTGAAAACTAAGGATATTTTCTCTATAATTTTTTTAATTTTAGGTAGTTTTGTAAACCTACAATACAGCTTTAAGTAGTTATATTTTTTGG
>JAQFJA010079935.1:0-10000 GCA_029874485.1 Naso brachycentron
TGCTCTCTGTCTCTGTCTCTCTCTCTCTCTTTCTCTCTCTCTTTCTCTCTCTCTCTGCTCTCTCACTCTCTCTGCTCTCTCTCTCTCTCTCTGCTCTCTCTCACTTTCTCTCTCTCTCTCTCTCTCTCTCTCTCTCTGCTCTCTCTCACTTTCTCTCTCTCTCTCTTTCTCTCTCTCTCTGCTCTCTCACTCTCTGCTCTCTCTCTCTGCTCTCTCTCACTTTCTCTCTGCTCTCTCTCTCTCTCTGCTCTCTCTCTCTGGTCATCCTCACCGTCATTCTCCCACTGGCCTCAGCTCGGTAAAATATTCATACTCTTCCCGCTCCTCAGCACTCTGCGCTCCATATTTATGAAGCTGGCGGTCGTGCTCCGGTGTCAGGCGGATCTGCTGCGTTTTTCTGCCCAGATTCGGCTTTTCCCTGCAGCGACATTTGTGAGATTTATTTCACTGTTGCTGCTAAGTGGGCAGCAGTGAAATCTGGCCAGTGATGCCTCTCATCATCAGCACCAGAGTGTAGAATGATTAGCATACAGTGTTTGTATGTAGACTGTTTTATTCCTGATTGGACTCCTCATGTGTGCAGATTAACTGTAATGAGTAAATGTGATTTAATGTGTAAGTCTGCAGTTATAATTAGTCTCATTCTTGAGTTTGACCGCTTAAGTTCTGCAAGACCTCTGAGCTGAATGAGACAATATGTTGTTCCTCATTAGCTTTTAAAAATGAACATGAAAACATTCGTCTGTTCCTGATGTGCTGCAGGTATGGTACAGGTGTTTGCAGGTGTGGTACAGGTGTTTTCTATTCAGTTCAGGGAAAAAAGGTTGGAAGAGATCATGATGATCGTCGTGGCCAAATGAAGAACTTGGTTAAAATCCAAGAAAGATTTAAACTGTCACGCCACTTCCTGTCATTTGTGCTGTGCTTATATGGGTAATGTGCAATATCTGTGGTTCTTACTACTAGTGTTGATTGTTGTTTGTTTTCTATCTCTGTTTATTGATTCAGCTGTCAGGGCAGCTAAATGTGTCACTTGAGTCCAAGACAAGTTTCCCCAAGGAGACAACAAAAGTGTTTCGTATCGTATCGTATCTTATTGTATCGTATCAATATTAGGGAGTAAGAAAATTCTGATATCTGAAGTATTGGCCGATATTTTATATCTAAAATATCCCCTGAATGTGTTGATCAAATCCTGTGACAAAGATCTGTGATGGAGGCAGGATATCTGACATTTGAACAAACTTTAGTCCAAACATCAGAGCAGTGAACGGGAAACACTTCACTTATTTGTCATTAAATAACAGACTGCCCTCTGCTGGACAAACTATATAATTACACCATTTGAAATCACCTGTCCAAGCATTTTTACTGACCTTAAAAACCAGTTTTAATGTCGCCGATACTGATGTATTTGTGATGGGCCGATATCAGCCAATAATATTATTGAACCGATGTATCAGTCAGATCGTGCCGCTGTCAGTGGGTTTTGTCCTTAGAGAGACAGCAGACAAATTGTAAGGTTTTTGTTTCTCTGGTCTGTTTCTTACAAATATCAGATATTCCTAATCTGTGGCTGCTGTACAAATTTAACACCTGTTGCACATAAGTGATTTTTGAGCTTTGCATACATGCAAATTAAAATAAATAACAGCAGCCTGGCGTTTCACAAATGATTGCACGCATCGTCAGTGTGGTGCTTGGTTTGATGAGTTAAACAAACAAAATGATCTCACATTACGAGTCATAGCAATCATGTTGCAAATTTGGTGATATCCTGCTTAATGTCATTTTCTTGCGTCCCCTGCAACTCTCTCTATGGCCCTTGGACACAAACTTTTAGAGAAGATGGATCCTTTTCACACAGCCTCGTCCCTGCAGGTTATTCTCATCAGCTAGCTCTGCCAACTGATCAACTTTCTGTTGATTCAAGCATATTGTAATCAACAATGTTAAATTTCTATTGGTAGACAACACTAAATAAAAATGCTGACTGCGCTGAGAAAGCTTGGTGTTTTCCTCCAGTGTGCACTTGATTAGGATAGGATAGTATGAACTTTATTAATCCCCAAGGGGGAAACTGGTTAGCCACCAGGTCAACACACAACAGACATAAATACACCGTAATACAGCACACAACAACAGGCAAATAGCACCAGACATGTGTCAGTGAGAGAGTGCAATTTAAGACATAATAAAAGGGTAAATAAGTAAAGAAATAAAAGAATAAAGAGTATAAAAAACAATAAAAAGTATAAAATCATCCCAGCATAAAACCTTCATAAAACAATCAAATACTGTTGGACAGGGAAAAGTGCAAATATGCCCTGCACGTGAACAGAGTCGTTCAGTCCTAAAAACACGGGAAGCAGCTGTGCATTTTTATTTCTAAATAACGGCCACATTTTCAACAGTCTGCAGAACAGCTTGAGTTCAGTGTTTCCGTAAAAATTTACAACCATGAGCCGCGCACATTATGCGATCAGTTTTTTGGTTGCTTTGCTGAAATATTCGTATGCTGTGTCTCGGCACTGGTATATGTTAACAGTACTAAAGGCAGATATATTGTTTCTATACAGGTTTAAAAAAGAGGGTTGATTTGCACGTCACTTATTTCTTCTGCTCCAAAGTGACTCGGCCTGAATATTTATGAACGGTTTCCCTCGTCTGCAGACACATTTACTCTGTTTTCAGGTTTACAGCCAGATTTGCATTGTGTGTTCCGTATTTCTGCACACCATTAATAAACAGCAACGTATTCTTTCACATTAACAGTGAACTTGTTGACCTTTATGAAGTTTGGCTTGTGTCATCCATTACAGCCAGACTGCTCTGTGGTTTAATGACAGTCCATTAAGCAGCGCTCAGATATTCATGATTTACCGCGTCCTCAACAGCCAACACATCTCACCGACATTCTCTTTAGCGTAAGCAGTTGTGTTTGTACAGTCACACATATTAATCCTGTGACTTTTCTTTGCATGATAAAAAAAGAAATATCCCACAAAAGAGATGTGTTTGACTCCAGCACTGATGTTACTTGAGGCAGCGTTTATATGTTGTTGCTGCATATTCTTGTGTTTGCTCTTTACATGAAACTGATGAAGCTTCCACCGGTGGCTCTTTGCAGGGCATCATTAGAGCTTCAGACAGTCTGTCAGAGCGAATGTGAAGCTCTCACGGCAGCTTGTGTTGACCTGCAGCCCAATTCAAACGTTTTAACTTTGGTTTGATTTGGCAGCATAAGATCTGACATGTAACGACAATGTGTCGGCCCCGCTAAAACAACTTCCTCGTGCTGCACACTTTTGATTTCATGACTTACAGCAACATGATGCATCATGAAAAACACAGTCAGAAGAAATATTTTAAATGAAAACATTTAGTTAACACAGCTGCATTTTGAGTCATGCCATGCTACAGATGCTAGCTTACATGCAGCCTTTCAACAATGAAGGTTTTGTTATAGTGTCATGCATGTAAAAATATGTCTTCATTTGTTTTGCATCTTTAACTGAATTTTCTTCCATGCGGGGGTCAATCTGTTGGATGGTTCTCCCCACAAACAGGATGAAGGCACTGTTTCGTTCTTCCAAAGCAAACAAGACAAAAGCTTTACAGTTTCTGATGAAGAGAGAAAAGATGATCAAGATCCGAGAGCAAACTGTTTTTTTAGATGGATTACTGCAGGGTTCAGTAGGTGAGGAATTCATGCTTAATTTTGAGTAAATATTTAATGCAAATGAACTGAGCATAAATACATAAATGAACATGTTGGACCAGTGTGTCCACTTTTATTACTTAAATATCATGTTTAAACAACACGACACAGAACCCAACTGTGCCAAAGTGGTTAATGAGCGGCTGTTTAACTCTTCAGGTGATGATAAATTCTTTTAAAAAAGGGGGAGACTTTGTTGACAAATTGTTTGCCAATAAACTTTCTGTTTGTACTCTAATAAAGGAATTAACATTGGAGCAGTTAAGTTTTATTCTGTTGCCTGTTTACTGATCATCAGCTGGATAAAATAGTTGTAAGATTAGAGGAGAGTTTGAGGGAAGATGAAGCATGAAAAGGTTTTTGATCACCACCACTGCAGTTTTTTCCTCTGAAGTGTCGTGTTTAAGAGGCAGCTGCCAACTCAAAGCTCCGCCGGGCGACTGTGCGTGTGTTAGCGGCTCCAAAGGGCAGTGAGGAGAAACTGGAGAAACTAACTGGAAAATCTGAGCTTAAATATCCACAAATCAGTGACTCAGACATTGTTTGCATGCACACAAATCTAAACCCACTGTGACATCTCCCACTAGTTTGTGTGCTGCTGTTTTTAAAAAAAAGCCATCGGATGAGAGGGCAGCGCTGCCATGGAAACGCGTTGTTACGCCTCTATCCTGATTGGACCTGAATGAGAATCGAGGACACTTTGTGGTAGCTTGTTAATCTCAAGACAGCCCAAAAGCTTTATTGTCTGTTTTACTCAGAAGTCGACCTTTTTTTACAAAATGAACATCAAGCTCTAATGAAAACAGCTTGAAACTCATCAGGAAACTGTTACTGAGTGAAGAGAGGATGATAATAATAATACAAATAAGAAAAAGGGGAGGAGAATTAAAAGAAATAGGCTCATTTTCTCACAAATATAGATATAATCGGGCTTCTCTTTACTGCCAGAGGAGTCGCCCCCTGCTGGCTGAGATTGTTTCTCTTCTCAATTCTGTAAGGTCTGTTCATCCTGTCCATGCATGCACATCAGTGTGTCACTTTCATCCAATCTGAGATGTGGATTTTGTGTGAGAACGTGGTTATTTAAACCCCAGAGTGATTTTCATAGTATGCAGAGTTTTTTGATCATCTGTCCCGAATCTGTCCAATCACATTTCGGCACTGGAGATTCCCCTTTTAATAAATGAGGATGTGAGCTAGCTGAGATCCACTTCAGAGCACGTGATCTGCGCCGGAGTTTTGAGACGCAGTGACGCTCAGTGTCGGCCAACAGCTCCTTCCTGTTATCTGAAGTGCTGCTGGTCCCTCTGTAGCTGGAGGGCCGGAGATAAGACGGTGTGAATGTTTGTTGTCCATCACAGGAAGCCGTGTCTGAAAGAGAGAAGCTCTCTGGGGGCTTGTAGATAGACACCTGGCCAGAGGTAGGTGGTATGGGAGTGTTGAACATCATGTGTTGTTGAAGCAAAGACGTTGATCTGCTGCTGTGACTTCTTTATGAAATTTTGGAACCCAACTGCAGTTTTTTCGCCCATTCAGCCACAAGGCACAAGTGAGACTGGCCACTGATGTTGGGAGGTCAGGCTGGGCTGTTGGTGCTCCAGTTCATTACAAAGTCATTCAAAGATTTTTATTGTCATTGTTAGAAAACAACAAAAGACGACAGCATCTCCCAGGTTCAACAAGAAACAGTGCAATAAGTAAAACAATAAATATTTTCATAAACAAGGTACATTCAATAATAGCAGAAGGCCGTTCCGATAATAAAAGCCACGTTAATAAATAGTGAAGCACATCAGATGCATGCTCAACTCTTTGGGGAGTTATTGAGAAGTCTGTTGTTGCAGTCCTGGCTCGGATGGATCTGAACCTTTTCCCTGATGTAGCAGTTGAAACAGGTGGTGGGCGGGGTGTGATGAGTCACTGATGATGCAATGTGAGCATTGCTGGGAGTGGGAGGTGGAGTTGTTGGTGATTGTTTCTGCTGTTCTGATTCCGTGCTGTACGGCGGCTTGCTCAGTCTTCATGCAGCTTGTATACCACGTGGGCACGCAGTACGCCAGCATGCTAATTCTCATATGCAGATATTGGTCGTTTTATATCATATTTCCTGTAAATTTTGTAAATAAATAAATATGTCTTCATATAACATGAGCACATGGAAAGGCCTATCTCTTATTATATTTTTAATTATTTACTCAACAAATAAGGGCCCTTACCTATATTTGATTCTTTTTTTTCTTACATTTAAAATCTTTGTTTTAAATGTTAATATTTTATATTAATATAAAGCAAATGTTGCCTGTTTGTTTTAGTTTTTCTTCTAACATTACATTTGACAGGATTTCATTGACCTAATAATAATGACAATGTCCCAGGAAAATTCCCCCGTTACCGTCAGGCCCAGGAACTTGAAGTTTGAGACTCGCTCCACGTCCTCTCGTTGATGTTAGCGGGGAGTGGTTACGCTGCCCCGACCTTCAAAAGTCCACAGTCGCCTCTCTGGTCTTCTTGACATTCAAGCTCAGGTTGTAATTTGCATTTCGCTCCTACATGTAGACTCCTTGCTGTTTCTAATGGGAGGGGGAGCAGTCGTGTGTGTGTGTGTGTGTGTGTGTGTGTGTGTGTGTGGAGGGATAGAGTAGTGGACTAAGCACACGTCCTTGTGGGGCGCTGCTGCTGATGGTCAGGGCTTGTGATTGGTGCTTTCTGAGTCTAACCGTCTGCGTGTGGTTTGTTAAAAAGTCCAAACCCAGTTGCATGGAGGGATGTTGAGGTTTAAGTTTTGTGACAAGTTTGCCAGGCAGGATAGTGTTGAACTGTAGTCGACGCAGAGCATACAAACGCATGTGCTATTATGCTGCGGGAGCTCCAGCTCAGGGTGAAGCAGCAGGACTCACCCTGTTCTCCCTGTGGGTGAACTGCTGAGGGTTGAAGGCAGCTGGCATGTTGCCTCCGATGTGCTGCATGACCGAACATTTGGCAGGCAAGGGGCTGAGAGCCACAGACCTGTAACCATTCAGGCATGTGACTGCAGTGTAAGCTTGGGCCGGTGTAAAAATTTATAAACTGGTTTTATATTAAGCTCAATACTGGAACTAACTGGTAATACCAGTTTTTACCACTAGGAGTCGCACGCCACTCATTTAACAGCGCTCCTGACTGGAGTGGAACAAGGGAAGAACAACTGGACTGAGCGGCACAAAATTTTTATTTCTCACAGCAACCAAACGTGTGACAACGTCTGTCAGTGTACATTCTATCTGCTGAAGTTATACGCTCAGACGCACAACGCAGTTTTCTCTTAACCGAGTCGCACTGTTTGCTACGTTACTCTGTCCAGTCACATGCCTCCATAAATGCACACACATAAACTCATCTGAGGGTGTGTGAACGAATGCCAGCTGCGTGATGTGATGATGCCAGCTGAGATGTTTTGAACCGATGCTGGCTGTTATCGTCCACACAGAGGATGATAAGGTTTTGCTGTGGTCAATACACAAACAGCTCCAACACTGATCAAATGCTGATACAGAAAAACAATTTTTTTCTATGTTTTATTCTAAAAGACAGAATTTAATTCCACAACTTAACAAATGAGACATCAGCTTCAATAAATGATACACAGTTTAATAACTGACAGTCTTTGTTTTTTCCTTTGATTTGAATTTGAGTGCCTGGCTGAGTGCTGCACATGTCATAAACACCTTTCATAATTATTCCATGCAAATAGTTTGTCACAGTGCATTTAACAACCAACAGTTGGCTCGTGAACAGAGAACACCTCGTTGTCGCAACCATGCCTCCGACATTGAAAGGAGCTCATTTTAGAGGACTTATAGGTTTTTTGAACTTTTATTACTGAGTGACCTTCATAATCTGTCAGTCTGTTTGGTTTTGAACCACAAAATATTGCCTTTTTGTTTCCAGGAAATGAGTCCATGTGGCCAAACAGTCAGGCTGTCATGCTGCCCCTCCATCATGGTGGAACTTTTCTTTGGAGCGACATGGCTGTGAATCTGTGAAGATGAGCTCATCTGTCTCATTTCTGTCCTCTGGGGCTTTTTAGAGAAGTTTTTTAAATACAGGCTGAAGTGTGACACACTTCCATGATATGATGTTGGGACATCTGTAATTAAGCTAACCTGTGACAGTGCAGATCAAACACACAGCTGAGGTGACAGCAGCCTGAAGGGACGAGGAGCAGAATCGTGACTGAAATGTCAGAGCATTTGGAGCTCATGATGTTTGACGCTTGACAAGTGGAGTCAGATTGTCCTTGAGCCAAACACTCAGCAGAAGCTGCATTGTGAGCATCTTTGAAATACTATAAAGTGGGACATTCACTCCTTGATTGTTTGGTCTCACATAAGCACCACAATTCAAACTCAGAGTCTTTTTGGATGTTTAGGAGTCCAAACACCTTTCAGGGATCTTTGACTTTAATTTTGTCAGAAACTGTAAGCTGGATCAACTTTTGCAACATTGCAAATCAAATCCCTGCAGGGCACATGCTCCTGGAAGATTCCTTTATATCAGAAACTCTAATGCTGTTCATCCTGGGAGAATAAAGCGTCTGCCGTAGCACAGACTGACTGAGGCTGAGTTCATCATCTTTCATTTCCTCATGTACTGGTTCAGTCTTGAAGAGCCAGACCGACTGGTTGCTCACTGCGGGCTTTGCCTTCACATGAGATCGAGGACAATCGAGGTATCTTTAAGGACAGAAAGCCCTGCTGTCCTTTACCACTGCGTCTCATGAGTTCAGTTCAGTGCGAGTGGCATTAATGGAGACATGAATGTCACACTGTTGTCACTGCATTCTGGCAGAATGACCCAGCATCAGGTTGTAAAGCCACAGGAGCGATGCAGGACATTCAAAGTGGAAACCAGGGTACCACTGAAACACTAAAACAGGACTGAGTCAAACAAACAAAACCAGACTGAAGAGCAGCTGAGGCTGGGCGCATGTGGCTGAGGCGCTGGAGCAGGAAGGTGAGAGTCAGCGGAAGCAGATGAATTGATGAAGATGAAGATGAAGACAAAATGAATTAGTCATAGGCAAAATGCTGGAGAAAAACATGAGAGAAAAGTTCATGAGAAATCGCTGGAGATGATCAAACAATCTGGCAGCGTGGATGAGAAAGACTGGAGTATTTAAGCTGCAGGTGAGGGTGAAAGTGGAAACAGGTGTGCAAGCCAGAGCTCCAGCGCCAGGAAGCCACACCCCACCCTGAATTGATACACAGAGAAAACAACCAGCAAACAGCAAAATTCAGCAGAGGTCCAAACCATCACAGTTTGTCTTCTCAGAAATGTTCGCAGCTCCTCCAGCGCAGACAGCTGAACATAAAAAACTCTAGATGACAGATTACAGTCCCTGCTGCCCCGGCCAAAACTTCAGAGTCAGAGTCAATGCCGGCTCAATGTAAGTTAGGCGTAATAACTGCAGTAAGTCCTCATGAATCACATGAGAAGCTCCAACTTCTCTCTTTCTGACTGAGCCACGTTCCCTGACAGAAACTGTCCTCACTCACGATACTGTAAAAACGTCAGGTAGTCGTTTGAGAATATACTTTGGAAAACTGACAAGACTTACAGCTAAAATTTGTGCCTACAAAGACGACCCCATAATGGGATCAGAGTCCTCCTTGCGGTTTCTAATGAACATCGTGAACTGGGCCACTAACCGCCAGATCTGTCCTTCTGGGTCACAACCATGAGCCATCACAGGGCACACATCCCAGCAAACAGCAGCCTCCCTTCTCTGTAATGGACTGATCGATTGTGTGTGTGAAACCACAAGGACAAAGGCATGACATGCATATGGGCTCACACACGCACACACACACACACACACACACACAGACATGTGTGTTGGCGTGCACGTCAGGTACACAGACAAACAAATGCTGCGTCTGTGGTGAAAGAGGGGCATTGTTAACATCTTCGTCCCCCCTCCGTCCTTCTGGAGGGGAGAAGAAAGAGTGACCCAAATTTGACATGAGCATGATGCATATTGTCAAGGATGGTTGGTTTATCTGTGTGTGGCTTCACTGTACACATACACACACACACAAACACACACAAAGATGCAGATTCATGCATGATTGTCAAATGAGTTCTGACAGTTTGCTTCTTCACAAACACGTCCACATGTAAATGCATTTTTGCATGTTCATCCATTTGTGCACTTGCAGCACATGAACACAAACTGTTAAATGAGTGAAACACATGCACACACACGCACACACACACACACACACACAATAAACAGGTTAG
>JAQFJA010079962.1:0-11131 GCA_029874485.1 Naso brachycentron
CCGATCTTTTTATAGAAGTATCGGATTGGGACTCGGTATCGGCAGATACTCAAAATCTAATGACTCGGACTCGGACTCGGGGGCAAAAAAATGTGATCGGGACATCCCTAAAATGAAATGAGAGAGTGTATGTGAGTATAAATTCTGGATAAAGGTGATATCTAGAATGAATCAAATCCATAAAACAAATAATGATCCTGGATTATATGTGATTGTGGAAAAAAGTTGGAAAAAGTCAACTTGGTGTGGTTTTTTTAACTAATAGAGGGGCCGTGTAACGCTGAAATGGTGTTTTGGTTCGCATAAAGCATGTCCACTGCAAGAGCTGGTAAAACATTTCCACTGTTAACGCCGGGCTCCTGCAGAAAATGTAAATATGCTGCAGATATAGCCAATAAATGAATTGCACAGTGAGAGAGCAGCATGGTGGCTTAGTTGTTAGCACTGTTGCCTCACAGCAAGAAGGTCTCAGGACTGAATCCAGGTCCTTTCGCCTAATATCAAGAGGGTCCTCGGTTTGATACGGGCTGGGGTAGGATATTTCTGTTTGTATGTTCTCATGTCTGCGTGGGTTCCCTCCAGGTACTCTGGCTTCCTCCCACAGTTCAAAGACTTGCATGTTAGGTTTACTAACCCTACCAGCAATCCCACTGTCAGCTGGGATTGGCTCCAGCCGTAATTGCATGAATGCACATTAAGAAGCTGTTAATTGTTCATGGATATAGTTGTTCAAATGAACAGACATGTATTTTTTGACAAGTAAAGCAATTAAAGCAACACTATGTAACTCTGACCAGGACCCACAGCTTGGAAAAACAAAACTGAACAATGCACTTTAATATGTCGCACAAAACAGCAACTTAAATAAAACTGGTCATTCTATGAAGAAAATGTCCTCTGGTTTTCCCTCTGACAACCTACAACTGCTCTGCCTCGACAATGTGATTCACGGAGGTTCCTGAAAGCAACATGTAGGCTGAATGCAGGCTAAAGCCGTAGCTGCAGCAGCGGGTCGTTGCTGGTGACTGCTCTGCTAAAATAAGAGGCTGCAGACAGAGAGAGCAGCTGTACGACATCAGAGGGACGACCAGTGGACATTTTGTCTGTAAAATATGACCCGGTTTACCAAATATGCTGTTTTGTGTGACGCATTAATGTGCATCGTTTAGTTTCCATGGGTCGCGGTCAAAGTTACATAGTGTTGCTTTAATATCTGATTCTAAAGCACTGACAGCAGGGACCAAACATTTGATGAAAGTCATTTTTATAGTTTCTCTGCTGTCTAAGACTCTTCAGCTTGGTGTCAGTAAAGAAAATATTCTTACATATGTTATACAGAAAAACACAACCATAACATGCACATTCTGAATTGAAGTTTCTCACTTTTATCCCACCGAACCTGTTACTTAGCGCGCTAGAATGTTTCTAATACGTATATTTATGTTATTTAATGTCACAAAAGGCTCTCAAAAATAAATGACAGTAATGAACATTTACTAAAAATCATTTTTCCCGTTTCTCTACTGTTATCTCTGCTGTCTAAAGCTCTCTTCAGCTATTGGTTACCATTGTCCTGTTGTTATCACAGAAATATGTGCACTAACTGTGACTCCCATGACTCAGCTCAGCTCCTTGACGGGACTTTGAGGAAGAACGTTCAATTGTGGATGTTGCTAACGATCGTTTGTTTTGCAAAAAAAATGCTGTAAACAACTTAATCAGATACATAGAATATTTTTTGGCTTAAGTGAACAGCAGGAAATAAACTTTTAACCTGATGGACCAGTTCTTGCTATCTTTTCAACAGAGATGCCTGGCAGATGTGAGGCATGTGAGGCACTGACGCAACACAGAAGAGCAGAAACAATAATCACCATCACTGTGCTAACGCTAACGCTAGTTATCTCTATCCTGCATCAGCTGTTTCCCTGCATACATGCCATTTGGAGGCCTGTAGGAGGACAGCGCAGACAGAAAACTGTCGACAGACTCACCATGACCTCTGCTCATCAGATTTGATATTTTGTCATTAAGTGAACAATGTAGTTTTACCTTTAAGGGCTAGCAGTGACTACCTCATCAGCTGCCTGTTGATACACAGTTCATTTAGTTCTCTTGTCTTTTCTTTTTTTATCCCCCAAAATCAAACTGATACTTTTCTTTGCGCTCACATTTATTTTAAAAAGTAATATAAAACTCAGGTTCTGGTCCCAACTCAGTTTTGACCAAAGGTGGCAAAGTACACACATTTTTTACTTAAGCAGAAGTACAGATACTTGTGTAAAAAAAGACTCCGGTAAAAGTAGAAGTACTGACTCAACTTCTTTACTCAAGTAAAACTAATAAAGTACAGGTTCTGAAATGTGCTTAAAAGTAAAAAAGTTTCCCTCTGAAGGACATTTCTACAGGCCATTTCTGTGCAAAGCCAACTGAACCTCACATGAGGTAATACAAAGACCATTAAACTTAAAGGTGGAGTCAGTAGGATTTGTCCATGCTGTTAAGCACACCAGAAAATGAGTTGATTGTTGAGTCTTATTTCCAGAATGTCAAATACAGACGTTTTGTGTTGGTAGAGTGTCCTGAGTGCAACTGAAAAGGCAAAAACATTCAAACAAAAGTAACAAGCCTGTTTTAAAAATGTAAAATTTGAAAGCACAGATATCTGTATTACAATGTAGAGAGTAAAAATAAATAGCTGTCAGAAAAATAAGTAGCCTACTCAAGTACAGATAGTCTACTTGAAGAATCTACTAAATCAAGTACAGTGATGAAGTATTTGTACTTCATTACTTCCCACCTCTGGTTTTGACTTTGAAGTGGAGAAGCCTAATAACTGAAGTTAGTCGACTTTACACAGCTTTGTACTTTTACTCACAAGTATGTATGTACTTAGTGTGTGTTAGACCTGGCAAAACTGCGTACTTGTGCAGAGTAGCTTTCCTCAGCTTTGTGACCAGCTGAATCTCCACCAAAGTGTTTTAACCCTCACTGTAACTGGTTGTGCAACTGTGCTAATGCTCCTTGGCAAGATAACTGCAGTACAAGTACAACGGTCCGAGTCATAACTAAAAATGACAAGAGGAAAACAAATTCAAAGGCTTGTTGAAAATGTGCTTTTATTTTGATTGCAGATTGCACATCGAACAGGGTTACTGTAATCCAGCTGAATCATAAATCAGTTTCAAAAGACTTGTCATTTCATGGCATCATTTGTCATTTCATGGCATCATTTGTCATTTCATGGCATCATTTCATCATTTGTAGCCTTTAGAGTCAGTGGAACTCCAGAGAAGTTCAGCTTCTCTGTACAGCTCCAGTTTGCCCTCGTCTGTCAGCTGTAGACGGCATGTGTTTTCATTGCAGCAGCCCTGTGGCCGACTGGTGTTTGTGGTCCACCTGGCAATGCCAAACTTGTTGTACATGACCAGGTTGCAGTCAGGCTGCAAAACCAGGCGGAACACATCCAATCCGTACGTGTCTGCAGCCCACGCAGGATTCCCGTGCGTGTAGATGACAAAGTTACTGTCATGCTGCAGAAACAGACATTTGGCTGCTGTTAAAATACGCATTTCCAACAATAGTGTGGGAATAACGATGAACTTTTGAAATGCACAAAAATATGTTTATTCACCTGGAAAATAGCCGTCCACTCTCCATTGTTGGACACAATGGAGTCTCCCTTGCGGAGCTCATCATACTTGGACAAGGAATTCCTGCTCATGATTCTGTAACAAAAATAAAGCATATATTGTATCCAACTAAACACTTAAAAATGCATTAAAAACACATGTTTTGTAAGTTTGGATTTTTTTTAATTTACTAAATTATTCAGTAGTCCTCTTTTTTTATTAATTATTTATACCCACAATAAGCTATTACAACTTAAATATGACTAATATAAGCACCATATCAGCAGCATCAATTTAAAAATGAACTGTAGTGACTTTTTCATGTAAAAGCTGCTCTTGCACAGTAACGTATCCATCCATCGGAACAAAAATATAGAATACTTACATGATTGAAGGTGCCACCCAAGTCAGTACTGAAAGCAAAGAGAAACTAGTGAAGTTAGTTTGGTAAAGAAGTTAAACGGACTCCTTTTTATATACCTGAACTGGGGGTGGAAAGAGAAGGTATGCAGGTTCAATGCCAAGCCTTTCTATGGTCATGAGAGGTGAACGCTGTAGCTGATGAGCAGCCTGATACCAAGAACAAAAGAACACTGATATCTATAGAGAATTGATATTTTTCATTTTTAAAATCAGCTACTGTCTTAAAAGAGTATTTCAATCTAAATGTATTATCACAATTAATTTACCAGACAAACACGAGGCATTTCTTTTAACTACTCTCTGTTAATGACGTCGTCACATAATAATTTCACATGAAAGTTACTGATAGCAAATAATAAATGTTAATCTTGTCTTTTATTTGAACTAAAGCGGCGAATGCACAGAACAACAGTAAAGATTCAAACAAGACTTCTGATCAATTGTATTGATTCTTTGGTTTGTCTGCAGGCTTGACATTTTTTTGTATTAAAAAAAAGAAGAAACTATGCATAAATCCTGTTCTGTTGGATGAATGGTGACACTGCAGCCTACTGGCATGATACATATTTCATGAGAATACATTCCCCTCTGTTTTGTTTTTCTCTTTGCAAACAGTAACCATCCTGAGTAAATTAAAAGTCATCATGTTTTTCAATGTATGATAAACAAAAAACACACAAGAATTGCCACACAGATAACAAACAAGAGTTATAAGCACACCTTTATGTTTTCACAAATGATATTTTTATGTTGTAATGGTGTATTTATGAATTTAAAATCTTTTTTTTCTTTTTTAACTGTTTTAATTTACACTTAAGACATCAACAAAGGCAGTAATATTTGGTTAAAAAAAATGAATTCTGCTGACACCTTGTGGTGATTTGTTGCAGGTGCAATAATTCCTTCTTTCGAAGCACCACACATGGTTAAGAAACTTATTCAAAGTTCCTAACACTCACCGACTTGGAGTCAAATGATGGATGTTTTATAATGTAAGCACACAAAAGTAACTTTTATTTTTATTTCCTGTCAACAGCTCCTTAAATTTGGTACCAAACACTTGATAAAACAGTTTGGTGACAAGTTTTAAGGTGATCAGTTTAACTCAAAACCATTTTTTTAAAAAGTAAGTAGTATTAAATATATTGATGTACAGCAGCACCATGTTAAGAATCCATTGTTTTATTTAAGATTATTGCCTTTTATGGTAAATCTTTTAATGCAGCTGCTAATACAGAAGAGCTCCATAACAGTTCAGTGCATTCACATAAAGCATGCACTCTGCTGAGGCTGGTGGAACAATTCGTCTGTGTATGTCCGACTTCTGCGGAAAAATGTAAATAATCTGCAGATACGGTATGTAAATTGCACATTAAGCACTCTCTAGTTATGCACGTGATAAGCATCAACTTCAATTGAAATTCTCATCCGATTGCAAAACAGGTTGGTTAAGCTGACATGCAACAAGAACCTTTTTCAGTGGCGTAAAAGTTAACCGCATGTATGTATTTTTTGCATAAGTGAATAAATGAATGCCTGTGTCTAAAGCGCTGACAGCAGGAACTAAACTTCTGACCATCCAACCTTCCGTAGCTATCTGATCAACCACAGCCACTTAAGGTTATTCTCTCAGGTTTACATTTAAAAGTCACATTTGACATCAAATCCCAGGGTGTGGCTACAGTTTGGGAGCTTTGAAACTTAACTGTGTGCGAGTTTTCCTGCCAAACTGTCTGGGAACTAAAACTGAAGGCTGACCACTTTTTCCTCCCTTTTGATCAAGTGTTTATTTAATTTAAACACTTTTTACACTTTATATTTATCATGTATACTCACAGTATCTATATGCTTTAACATTATTTACTATTACTGTGCTAAGTCTAGCTATTTGTGTCCTGTTTCCCAGCAAAATTGTCCTTTCAGGCTCTCAGGGGACCTTGCGGGCAGAAACTCGGCCATGTGTGGGCCGCCTGCTGAGGGCCCTTCTACTGGCCAAAAATGTTTTGCAAAGGGGACCCAGGTAAGGCCCCACTGTGCCTGCAGCGTGCCCTCTGGGCTGAGTGTGGGGCCCACAGTGGGTTATGGTTGTTCCTGCCACACGGAGCATAGGGGAGCCTGTCACACACTACACTGGCACAAAGCCACATCCCCTTTCAGTCTTTATGCCCAGAATGCAGCAGCCAGAGTCCTCGCTAACACCAAGACAGTGGAGCACATTATGTTACACCAGTGCTAACGTCACTGCACTGGCTTCCTGAGCATCAAAAGCGCTAAATCATCTCTGGCCTGAAAAAATCTCTGATTTGCATGTACGTTAGGAAGCATGCAGAACCTTCAGGTCATCTGGGACAGGCGTTCAGGAATCAATGCAAGGTGAAGGAACTTTTAGCTTTTATGCTCCCCACCTGTGGAACAAGCTGTGTAAATAACTGAATAATGCTACAGCGGTCATGTTCCAATAAGTTAGATGCACAAATTCCAACATAAACTGATAAATTGGCTTTTATTTGCTTTTTCTTATGTCTTTTGCATGTAAAGTCTTTGAATCTTAAATTATATATTCGTCCTACTTTGATGCAATTTTGATCTTTTCTTAGCGTCTTATTTTTTATGTACTGTATTTGCATGTAAAGCACTTTAAATTGCCTTGTGTCTGAATGTGGCTGTATAAATTAACTTGCCTCGCACTGCCAAATGTAATCCATGGACACAGCTGACCGTGTTGTCTTGTGTGTGCAGCATTTCCTGGACCCAGCTGCAAAACACAATGATTATACTGTATGGATGAAGCCCTGAAAGCAGATGTGCAGGATACAGTATCAGTGATGTGGTGTGTGAAGAATTTTGTTATTTAACATGTCTATACAAAGGATTAGTATAATTGCTCTCTTGGCAGTGAATTTTAGACATTCGATAGACATTTATTTTATTCACCACAGAAAAAAGGCTAACAAGAGCAGACATATATGATGTTCCAGTGAATAAAAGTCTGTGTGGTGTTTTCTGTCTGATTTTTGCCTGAATCTGTCAGTACATGATCTGTAAGATTACTGTTCAAACTAACAGGGTGAAGAGGCAGATGTACTTATGGAATTTAAACCTGAAATGAAAAGGTTTATTGTTGCAGTCAGCACCAAAGGGACACACCTACTTAACCTCATAAATCAAATCTGTATTTGAGCAAGGTTTGCAATAGCATGATGATGGACATATCTTACCAAACTTAATCAATTTTAGTGTTTCAGCTGCGTGATTTTTAGTTATAATACAACCTCAAGTATATTTCAACTCAGTGTCGACATTTCAATAGATTTTAACTCATAATTTCCTAACATTCATTGTGAGTGTTTTAGGTCTGATCATCCAAGTACAAACACAAACACAAAAGAAAGAACTCATTTATGCATTTTAAGAATTTTCTTTTATTTGATCCCAGTTCACATACTGTAGCAGGCAGTTTTATTGGTAACTCTGACATAACATTACAACGAAGCTCAAAATCATTACTTCATGCCCTTTGAGTGAGTGGAGTTCCAGATCTCATCGCACTCCCTGTTGACCACCAGTTTGCCCTCGTCTGTCAGGTGAAGACGGCACATGTTGCAGCTGGATTTGGTGGAGTTTGTGTGCCATCTAGGGACGCTCTCCTTGTTGTACATGACCAGGTTGCAGTCGGCCTGCATGCACAGGCGGACAGCGTCTGTTCCGGCAGTGTCTGAATTCCACATGGGCTTCCAGCCGTAGATGACAAAGTTACCATCCTCCTGCACACAGAAGAGGAGATTTAATCATAATGTGCATCTATATCATTACTCCCTCTCTTACTTTTGCATTTGCTTTAATACAGACCAGCACACATTTATCATGCATCCTTATATGTGTGTCAAGAGCCAAAATATTTTAAGTTACTCGCCTGGAAAATAGCCTTCCACTCCCTATTGTTGGACATCAGGTAATCTCCTCTGCGGAGCTCGTCATTTTTGGACAAGTAGTTCCTACTCATGATTCTGCAACAAAAAGGAGGCCTGTGTAAAAACCATCTAAAACACTGAAAAATGCATGAAAAACACACTTTGTCAATTGATTTATCTCTTCATTTTACGCACAAGAAGCCTTAAACATCATAGCAACAGCACATATATCACAGAAAACAAATAACTTCTCCATGCCCATGCACAAAAACGTATGATTTAATCCACCCAAATAAAAGTATACTTACAAGCTTGAGTGTCCCAACCTTATCAGACTGCAAGAGAATGAATCGGAGTGAAGGGAAAGATGCAGATTTCACCCCATTTTTATATACATTAGCTGTGGGTGGAGACAGATGGGATAGAGGGGTGGGCCAATGCTTTCTGGTTTCTCATGAGAGGAGCGAAACATTCCTGTGGTGCGGTGCACTCCTTCAACTCATGTGCATCCCCCCCAAAATATACCATGTGTTGATGGGTTCTGGTTTTCATGACATAAGTATGACCTTTGCAGGGTGACATGTTAAAGAAAGGGACTGACATGGATGTGAAAGAGGCAAAATAAACCAAAAAGTTGTCTCATATTAATCAGTGATCAATATATTAATCAGCTGCTAAAACTGAGGTGATTATGCACAAGAAAGTGCTCCAGGACATCCTCTCACAGAGAGTCATTTTCATCACTCAAATGAAGTGATTAACATGCAGAAGCTATTCATGTAGCTGTAATTACAGGCGACATAGGACATTTTGCATGACAAAAATAAATCACTTTATTTGCCAAATCTTTTTTAAATCTAAGCAGGCTGTGCAATTAGACTGCCCGGTCTTTTCTGTTTCATCTATTGGTCAGCCGCCCTTTTTGGAGGGGTGTGATTATGTAACAGGGGGACTTTTTTTTTCCTCCCAAATTACGTAAAGCTCTTGTTGGCTCCCTCAATTTCCCCTTACTGAGTGCATTGTGTACAGTACATAATGTACAATTCAAGTCACAAGTTTCTTACTTAACGTTTTTTCTTTATTTTTAAGCATTTTCTACATTGTGCATTAGTACTGGACACATAAAACTATGAAAAAACACACAGTAGACAGAAAAAGATTTAAATTTTAGATTCTTCAAAGAAATTAATATTTGCACACTGTATGTGCTATCTAACCAGCGTCATCGTGTTTGCACCTGGACTCGTTTAATTAACAGATGTGCCTCCTTAAAAGTTAATTAGTGGAATTTTTTGGCCTCAGAAGACATCAGCTCAGCAGCAGTGTTGGCATACAACAAAGGGACCTTTTCAGCCACTGTAGCAAGGACTGCTTTAGTCGGTAAAGAGAAAGGCAGGCCAGCCACTGCTTTAAGACATAAAGGAAGTCATTCCGGACAACTTACAGATTTTTTAATTTTTAAATGCAGCCGCAAAAACCGTCAGACACCCTGCTGCAAAGGAAAAGAGCATCAGTATGTCAGCCAACTAATGGTACCTCAGATTTAAGCCAACATAAATGTTAGCAGGTACATTTCAAACACAGCTGTTCAGAGGAGACTGTGTGAATCAGGCCTTCGTAGTCAAACTGGCCAACATCCTTTACAGTAAGAGTAAGAAGTAAAACAATAAATGGTCCATTGTGCTTTCGGATCACACACCCTAAAAAGTGGCTACATGTGCTGTGCATTACTCCATTGCAAGCAGGCTACCATCTTACTTTTGTAAAGTGACAAAATATTATAGGCAAGATATACTTAAAGTATCAAAACTACTTAATATGCAGCAGAATGAAAACTACCTAAATTATCTATGTATTGTGTTATCAAAGCTGCATTTTAATGTTGCAGTGGTTGAGATGGAGCTCTCCAGCAAATGCAAACAGCAACAACTAAAAGGACCCAAGGTCCTGTTAAACTAAAGAGATAAATAATGTAACAAAAAAGATTTAATAGGCTACATATAAATATTACCAAGGCTAAATTTTAAAAAATCCAAACTGCACTCAAAGCTAGCTTAACTAACATAAGGTAGAGGATACTATGTGAAGAAAGGTGAGGAGGTTTTCTATAATCTTTAAGTTATCGCCAGCTTGGTCCAAGTATGCCTATTTTATGAGAGCCACTACTTATTCAAAGTTGTTTTAACTTGTTGGCAAAGTCAACCTACAGGCACGGGGTCTACAACCAAAGCTACATGCACGAGAACTGAAGGAAATCAACCGCTGCAACAGTCGCTCCGCGCTCTAGCAGGTGATTCGTACCTCGATTGCTGCTCCGGGATTGGCCTACAAATTAAAGAAAAAAGTTCCCTTGGGCTATTTGAGCTGCTGGTGCTTGTTCAGATGTCGAAATAATAATGTAAAGAAGCCACATGTTGACACAACTGTCTTTGTAGTGGGAAGTTATCACCTCTACTGTAATTCCCTGTGTCATGTCTCACTGCCAAATACTTAAACATACCAGAAGGAAAAGTGGATGTCAGTCTTGACAAATTATTCTAACAACAATAACTGTAATCTTAAACAGTTTCACAGACTCTCCGGTTTTTGTGTTGAAGTGTTTTTATGGTTTTATTATCCAACAAGTTGACACACGACACAGATAAATACTAATATACTATTTTACTTTTTTTATTTCACAATGGTGCTTCTAGTATACAGTGACTACATGACCAAATACAGGACTAATTTCTTACTTCAGAGATAAACTTAAGGTGAGGATAAACGACAGGATTTGTTGTGAGCAATACTGTAGGCAAACATGACATACAGATACTTTGAATTTGGAGATTTGCTGCTTTTGTGTGTTTTTATTGGCTATAATAAAGCATGCCTGGAAAAGAAATCCTTAGGAAATGAGAGCATGTCATTTTTATCTCACTCTAGTGAAATTAGCATGCAACAGGTTAACTACAGATTCTTTGGCTACATTTTATAAAGTGTATTATTTTGCAATACATTTTAGTTCTGATTCTGTGACAAAGCCAAAAGTGTAGGAGCTCCACTGTTGTAGTTCATCTTTCTGCAGTGGTTTGACCTGGCTTCCCTCATGCCCTGAAACAAGAAAGTAAACACGTTAAATGTCTGTTCAGGGACCCTTTGAAGGAAGTAACTTATAGTGTTCAC
>JAQFJA010079987.1:0-11129 GCA_029874485.1 Naso brachycentron
GTCTGTCCCTTTCTCGTCAAATATCAGACTTTGTGTGTGTGCACGTGTGTGTGTGTGTGTGTCGGTCTCTGTTAACTGACGGATGCATACGTAGACCACACGATCATTCAACAGGGTGGTTTTTTTTTGACATTTGTTTATTTTGAAAATTGGCTGGATTCTCTGTGCCTTTTCTCTGTGTGACTTCCTGTCAAGTGTGATTTGCTCTCATCTGCTCTGTTCAGCTTGACAAAGGTGTTCGCGGCTCGTGGAAAAAATAGAGCAGATGCCGAAACTGGTGCTTTGCCGCAGCAGGCGGTATGGACAGTCAGATTACATGGGCGCCGAAAGAGACTACCTCCTTTGCAGCGCGACCGCATCCGGTGTGTTTTAGCTGTTACTCTCTCAGCAGCAATCACACGCACCTGCAACTTTGCTATACTGCGACCCTGACCCAACCTTGGACAAGCGAAAGACAATGGAAGGACCTTACTACAAGTGACCCTATTCTTAGGGAAGTTTTTCCTGCCCCCTCTAAGATCAGCTTTAGGAGGGCCCCTACATGAAAGGGCAACCTGGTATCTGGTCATCTTTCTGTTAAAAACAAAAATACCTGGCTTCATCAGTCATTGAAAGGTACTTACAAATGTGGCCCTTGCAACAATTGTGCCAACATTACATGTGACAATGACTTTAAGACACAAAAGACATATGACATCAAAGCATTTATTAACTGCAACATCACATTTGTTGTGCACCGCTTATCTTGCCTTTGAGGTTGCTTTTATATAGGCTGTACAAAGAGACGACTCAAAGATAGAAAGATAGTCTCTGAACATTAATATGCCCTTAGAAAAGCTAATCTGGAGTATCCCATGGCTAAACATTTTCATGGTGTACACACCAGCAATCCAAAATGTTATATGGTTGATGGCCTTGAAACACTCAAAAAGAGCATTTGTGGTGGTGACTGACTTAAGTTACTATTACAGAGAGAAACTTTCTACATTTATCACATGCAGGCCAGTGTATCCAGGATTAAATGATGGAACTGATTTCAGTCCTTTCTTGCAGTTGTTTCTAAGCTTTAGGCCTGCTGCCCAGGATGTTGTAATTGCCGGCATATTGGTATTGGTATTTCTGCTTTAAGCATATTTCTTCCTTCTCTACTTGTTACTTATTTTATTTTTTGTCCTTCCTTTCCTTGTATATTATTGTATACAGCCATCATATTTTGCATTGGCCACTTACTGGTTTACAGGTTTCTGCCAAGGTGTCCATGCTTTGCATTGCTCAGATATGAGTTTACCTTTTTTCTGCCCAAGTGTTTGCAATTACTGTATCATGCATTGTCAATGTTTTTAATTATTTCTGTATTAAAAAGCCATCCAAAAAATGGCTTTTTATCATTTCGTCAGAAAAGTGCCTTGGATTTTTTTTCTTATTTTGAAACTCAGCATTCCCTACCAAAGAGCACCTTCATCACCATTGCATTTGAACTTCCTGAACACTCCAGACTGACAGTTTCCTGTGTTTTAGGGTGTGTGATATGACAATATTTTAGTGTGTTGGGTGATTTGGAGGCGGGGTTTTCCCAGAGTTCTTTGTGTGTGTTCATTTCTGGTCATTTATGTTCATTTATTTTGGACATGTGTTCTGAGCGACTTAGAGTTCATGATGTGTTTAGTTAAGTTCATGTGTTCTTGTTTAGTTTAAAATCATCTCTTGTATTCTGACACCATGACCGAGAGTGGTAGCGCAACTAGTAACTTTTCCTCTGTTATGATGACTAAAGTGAGTATGCAGTTAAGTCTAATGTGTTAGTAAAGAGCACTATTACTCCAGAGCAGAGCCTTCTTTGTCTGCTTTGTAAAGCAGAAGGCTTAGCTACTACATTGGTGTCAGAAGTGAGATGTCCAGAATGATTTTCTGAAATGACATTGATAGCCTTGTCTTTGAATTAGAGGGTAGCAACCTGCTTTGGGAGAGGAGTTGGAGGAAAGACAGCACCTGGCAACCAGAATGGGAAGAGTGGTCCCTGGCTCATGATCAATGAGCTGTGTTAAGATCACTGGACGAGCTGTTTGCTGCAGCATGACTCCCCTGCATGGGAGGCTGGGGAAGACAACACCTGCCAGCTCTCCAGCCTCTCGCTGACATCGCTCCCTGTGGCCGTCGCAGGGATTGCAGGGATTGTCGCAGCAAGTGGTCCAAGACTCACCAGTGGCCAAATTGCAGCACTACAACAGAGAAGTACCAACAGATACCTACCTGAATCAGGTCCAATTAGCAGCACATGCTTGGACAGCTAAAGAGATTGTGGGCCACATTGCCCTCTCCCTGGAGGGAAAGGCTTTTCTGACACTCACCGATCTCCAACCAGAGGAGCTTAGAGGCTGAGTGGCGCTGAAGACAGCCATCTAATGCTGCTTTGGATGCCATATCTATGCTGATGACACCAGAGATCAGCTCGCCAAACACCAGAGAAAGGTTGGTGAGAGCCTAGGTGCCTATGCTGCAGACCTGCACACTGATGCTTGGTGGAGACACCCTAACTTCAGCAAGGAGGTGCAGGAGGAGCTTGCTCAGGGGCACCCCCAGAGTGACGGTCTGGTGGAGCACTTTAACAGAACCCTGTCCACCCAGCTCGCCATCCTCACTGATGGCCAACAGCGAGACTGGGATCGTCACCTGCCCCTGGTCCTGTGGGCCTACAGGACAGCGGTGCAGGAGTCGACCAGGTGCACTCCTGCAGCACTGATGTTTGGCCATGAGCTGCTGACCCCAGTGGACTTGGTGTTTGGGTCCCTACCAGAACCAAGCTGGCAAGGCAGTCTCTGGCTGAGGCCAGAGTGCAGCAGAAAAAGGCCTATGTCCTTCGCGCCAAGGGGGAGGACTTTGCGCCTGGTGCCCAAGTGTAGGTCTACAACCCAGTGAGGAAGAGAGGACGTTCCCCAAAGCTCGACAGCCACTGGGTGGGGCCCTGCACCATCCTTGCAAAACTGTTGGATGTTGTTCACAGGGTGCAGCTGGTCAAGAGGAACAGGGTGGTTGTGCTACACCATGACTGGCTTGTGCCCTACTGGCCCTTGACTCCAAGTGGGACTGAGTCTCAGGTGGAGCCTCAGACCCAGCCTGGCTCACCACCATCTCTGGGCACCGACAGAGGACTGCCAGGGCAACCTCAACAAAGGCATCAGCTTCCCCAACACTTAAGGGACTTTTTTGTGGACATATGGGTTGCCGGGGAGGGCTAACCACTTAGGTGGGGGCTGTGTAGCATGTTGGGTGATTTGGAGGTGGGGTTTTCCCAGAGTTCTTTGTGTGTGTTCATTCGTGGTCATTTATGTTGGATCTAATGTGTGTTCTGACTGACTTAGAGTTCATGATGTGTTTAGTTAAGTTAGTGTGTTCTTTTTTAGTTTAAAATCACCTTTTGTTTTGTGACACCATGACCGAGAGTGGTAGCGCAACTAGTGACTTTCTCTCTGTTAAGATGACGAGTATGTAGTGCAGTCTGATGTGTTAATAAAGAGTACTATTATTCCAGCGCAGAGCCTTTCTTGTCTGTTTTGTAAAGAAGACTCAGCTGCTACATTAGACCTGGAACAATTACAATGTATCCGTGATCCTCTATTACATAGAGAGCGTTTGCATCATGCGTTCATGCACATTTGTTGCAGTTGCAGTTCTAGGCTTAGACACACAACACATTTTTTTCTTCAACCCAATCACACTATTTGCTACTTTGTTCCATGCCTCCCCAGATAAACTGAATGAAAAAAATTTCATTAAGCTGCTCAATCAACTTCTTGTGTTTGTCTGTGGCTATAGCGCGGCACCGTTTAGCCACTGTTGTGCGGTCAGGCAGTATGACCTCTGGTGACACACGTACATATGCAGCCCCGATATTTATGAGCTCTTGAGCCATCTCCACAAAACCTTCTCCCTCAATGGAAAGGAATGGTCTTATATCCTTGCAACAGTATGCAACACATTTATCCGTCATTTATCTGGCCTGCTCTGGTATTGGTTTTGATGGCGGTGGTAGCGAATCCAGTACTTTCAGGCTGATGCAAACCGTCCCCAGCAGCTACCATCGGCTTGCAACTTTTCTCAAGATGTTGCTGCAAGAATGAAGTCCCCGTCGTCTTGCTGTCACATTTCATCAGAAGCTGCTCACCTTACATTGTATAACTCCTTCATCGTCCTTAGCACTGACGACTAAATCAAAGCTTTTCCATACCGCCAATTTCCCTTTTTTTCCACAGTTTTCAGCTTCCCCGATGCCAAATCCTTTTTCATGTTGTCTGCCATCTTTAAAGCGTGGATTTACTGGATTTACTTAAAAGAGTTACGTGAACAGTAAACCTCCTGACAGAACTGTTTTTGCTGCCTCTCACAGCAGGGTATCTTCAAGCACATCCTGTGACACTTGAACCAAGGCAGTCATGCCTCAACACATCAATCACAGCAGCCAGCTCCACATGGGGCTTTCTGCACTGGAACATCAGCATTATTGGCAGCACTCATGCCAGCTTGCCTCAACAGGGGATCTTGGCACAGGATGCCAGCCCCCTCTACCATTCTCCCACCTCAATAAGAGCAGCTCACTCATGCTGGAGCATGTGACAACGGGATGCCAGTGGCCCCTACTGCTCAACCACACCAAACACAGCAGTTCACTCACCTTGGGGCATCTGGCACCAGGATGTCAGTATCCCACACTGTCCATCCACAAAAACTGCAGCAGCCAGCCTAAAGTGAGGCTCTCTGGGTTGCCAGGTTCCTCTGCCTCCCAGCCCGCACCAGCTGGGGCCATCAGCACCGGAAAACCACCCACTTTTCCCTTTCATCCCTTCCACCTTGTAGTTCCTTCCCTAAGTTCCTCTGGTCTCTTTTCTCAACCTTTCCTGATGCAGTGGGCATCACCCGCCTTCACCCTGGCCACAGCTAATCCTCCCATTCACCATCCTAACATTTTCATCTCTTGCCCCCTCTCCAGTTCTCACCAATCTACATAAACAGATTCTTGACAGTAATTACCAAATCTCATGCTTCTTCGTATGCCTTGCAACATGTCACAATGCTGTTTTCTCCACACCTGCTCCTTCTGTGGTGGAGGCCATGTCTGCCCAGCTTGGTCATATAACCCTACTTCACAGAATTTAGGTAAGCACCTGTCAACACCCATTAATATTCCAGCCTTCCACTCCGAAACCACTCCGATCCTGCTTTTCGTTCCTTTCCCAACCTTACGCATCAGCCCCCTTGGCATCACAACCAGGAAACACTCTGGAAAGAAACGCATCATAATCAATCTCTCAGCTCCCCATGGTAGCACCATCCCCAGCATTAATAGCCTGATTCCAAGCGAAGACTTTTCCCTCAACTATGCTACCATTAACCATACCCTAGCCCTCATCAAATGTGCCGAGAAGGGGTCTTGGCTTTCAAAAGCGGACATCACCAGTGCTTTCAAGGTTCTCTCCATCCATCCTGACTTCTGGTGAATCTTCAGTGTTCACTGGCATGCGGCTTATTACTTTGCTGTCAGGCTCACCTTTGGCTGTAAAAGCAGCCCAAAACTCTTTGACACCTTGTCAGAAGCACTTTGCTGGATCCTGTCTAACACCCACAAGCTTCTGTTCCTCATCCATTTCCTGGACAACTTCCTCATCATCTCTCCTCTCTCATCGCTGATCTCTGGTCTCACTGCACTCACATCAGTTACCTTTGACCTCAGCATCCCACTGTCCACAGGGCCCTTCCATATCTCTGGAGTTCCTCACTACCAACTAAAAAGCTTATTCACATCAGCCTTCTGATCTCAGCTTTTCTCTTCGCCCCAAATTGCACCAAACATCAGCTCCTTTCCCTCTTATGCCACCTCAACTTTGCACAGCGCATTATTCCCCAGGGGCAGGCCTTCATATCTCACCTGTTATCTATCATTTCTTCCGTCCAATCCCTCTTGACCTCCATCTCCTTCAACAGTTCAAGCTGTGCTGAGCTCCGCCTCTGGTTCTACCTCCTTGCCAACTGGAACGGGATATCCTTTTTCTACACAGACCGACTGACTCACCCTCATGACATCAGTTTGGTCACTGATGCTGCTCCATCTGTCAGTTTTGTGGGGTTTTACAGTGGAAAATGGTTTGTAGGCCAATGGCCCCCAGAGCTCTCAAGAGAATGCCAGATTGCTTCTTCACTCTCTTGGAGTGAATCCCATCATAGCCACCGCCATCACCCCATCATAGTCACCGCCATCTTGTGGGGCCACGAATGGTGCCACAAATCCACCCTCATCTTCTCAGATAATCTTGCAGTTGTTGACACCATCAACAAATGTCGTTTGAACTCCCCGTCTATCATGCTGTTCTTGCATCATCTAACCTGACATTCTTTCACACACCAGTACATCCTCCACGCAGCTCATGTGCCTGGCCACTTCAATGCCATCACTGACTTACTTTCTCACTTCTCTTTCCAGAAGTTCAGGAGCTTGCTCATGCAGACAAACCCCTGACTCTGCTTCCTCCAGATTCAGTCCTGACCTTCAACCTCTAAATCCTGCCCTAATCCCCTGATCATCAACTCCCAGAACTCCTTTATCAATAGCATTTCCCCTTCAACTCTCTCATCCTGCTTGGAAATGTTTCTGCCACTTTCATGACCAGTATAACATAAGCTTCCCATCGTTCGATCACCATGACCTGCTTTATCACCCACACTCATTCTGCCGTGGGATTAAAAACCCATACCATCAAAGTCTACCTTAGGGGTATTTCTTTTATCTCCAAGCTCAAA
This sequence comes from Naso brachycentron, assembly GCA_029874485.1. Taxonomy (NCBI): domain Eukaryota; kingdom Metazoa; phylum Chordata; class Actinopteri; order Acanthuriformes; family Acanthuridae; genus Naso; species Naso brachycentron. The sequence goes on from JAQFJA010079987.1 coordinate 6,790, forward strand.
ACCGGCACTCTTGGCCCAGCTCACGGTCACCCGCAGATCACCTCACTTCTCAGAGGTCTCTCATGCCAAGAGCCAGCCTAAAATCCTAGCCGCCTTCCACTCATCGTGGATTTTGTTGTTGCGCTGCATTTACACCATCGGCTCCGGGTATAGCGTATCTCACATCGTCCAAGCCCTGGAAGCCATGTTCGTTCTTGCCTTCTTTGGCTTTTTCAGATGCCTTCTCAAACGACACCATAGTTTACTACTTGAAATGAACAAAAACCAACCAATCCAGTTAGCTGACTCCTGTCTTCTAATGAACCAATTCATGGTCATTGCTAATTACTTGAATTTCTGGACATTTCAGAGCGCATCCCAGAATGATTCATTGTTCACCTCCAAATCCGGTCGGGTGGTTACCTGCTTCTGGTTCCACCAGCACTTCTGTCACACTCTTGCTTTGTCCAGCATCTCTCCCATACATTACTCTGGACACTTCTTCAGAATCAGAGCTGTCACCTCGCCCCCTGCAGCGGCATGCCAGAACACTTGTCACACACATGTCTTGATCATGGGCCGACGGCCCTCTTAAGCCTGTCATTGTTAAAATTGTTTTGAGTATCCTCGTCCTTTTGCGTATCACTACCCTCATCCTTTTGCTTATTACTACACTCCTGCTGCTTTTTAATGCTGCTCCTCCTTCACCTTAAGCTGAACCTCATGCTGAAGAGGTTAAAGATAACAGAGTAGAGATCCTTGAAGAAGAGACCATTGGACCACTTTTCCCAGAGGAGTGTTTAGGATTCTTCAGCAGTGGTCGCTGTCTGGAAGAAGACTCTTGGTCCCCCTCTGTGTCTAAGAGAGCGACAGGCAGCAGGCCGCCACAAAGAGGCCAAGGTGGTCTGATGAAAGCAACCCAGACTAACTACACAACGCTCTTAACATCCACATCTTCCTCAAGAACCACAGCAAATTAATGACCCCACAGCATCAGACAGAATGGCTACAATGACTGTCCTCAGCATCTGGCAGGACCAGTGATTGCAGGGAAAGCCTCTGCGTCTGGCAGGGCTGAAGAGACCCCTGTTACCGTCTTGTACTGGGGCATCTTGGTACCATTTCTTTATTTTTGTACAGTGGCTGGATCGACTTTTCTTTCATCTAAGTGCTGGTCTAGTACCTGCCTGAGGAGTACCTGCAGGGACAAGTGGTGGATCAATTATTATGCAGGTAACACATCTTGTAATATCACACCTGATTTACTTATTCATCTTCTTGAGATTCTTAAAACCATGTTTCAGTACAAAATCAGTTTAAAATTAATGTAAATGGTTTAATTTAAAAATGGCCATTTAGCATAACTGTTTGAAAGACAAAAACATTCCTACTGAATACTGTTTGATGCTGTTTTTCCCTTTTATCTTCTTGGGTTAGGATTAGAAAAAATGAAAAATGTTTAAAAAGGTCTCCGACTTTGTATGGGGCTCGAACTGTCTCAAAATGAATAAATTTACACAGAAGGATTCACAAATGTATTTGGGATTTAGTCCCACAAATAAATGACTCTCTCCACGAAAATATTTTTTCAAGACACACAAAAAATATTTCTTGTTTCATATAAATCTAAAAAGAATCCACACACAAATTAAATAGGTTCACAAATGTCTGAGGCACACTGACATACTCTTGTTTATTTATAAATAATGGAGATCCACAAATATATGTATTTTTTAAAGACTTTGCAATTTTCATCCATAATATATGTATGTTGTAACGTTTACATACAAACTGCTGAATCAGCATTTACAAACTGCTTGTGATTTGTGAACTTCACTGCATTTGTGTGTGGGAGTTTTGAGACATCCCTGACGTGAACCCATTTGCAAAGGTGTTTTGTTTTTTTTTCAACAGGGAATTCTCTGTAGCCAGTCAGATGTCTCCTTCCCTTTCAGCCAATCACAAGAACGCACCCCATGTGCCCCCACTGTTTGGCTCGGCTGCTAATGTCAGCTGATTAATTCACTTTGGAGAGACATGTCGTGATCTGAGTCTAATAGTCTAAATCAGGTTTTATGTTTTAAAACTACATCATATCTGGTGTTTAACCTACAACGAATTTGAACTTAAATGGAAATATGAACTATTTTGCCTGTGCTACATTGTAAAGCTCATACTAATCTAGCTAGCAAGGATGCTAGTACTTGCTAACTGACAGGACTGCTCATGCCAAAAGCATTGGATAACTGGGCTTAGAGGTAGCCAGAGGCATTTAAACACATAGATATACTGTATATCTATAGTTAAAGTGGCTCTTGCACTAGCAATGGCCTATGTTGTGATGTCAATTTGTGTTGCGTTTTATACAGTCAATGATGGTGGTTAACTTGTGAAGAGCAAAGACACCAGCATAACGTAACACCTACTTCAGCTAACTCGACTGGCAAATCAATTACTCAGCAATATATGTCCAGTTTATGACAAACCAGGCCTTTTCCACCAACTTGTAATCCTTACATAAAAATAAAGTTGGAAATAGCAGGAAAAAAAACAGTAACATCTAAATATAAGCATTTAATAACCACATGTGATTGGTCCAACATCATTGCTTGCTTGAATAGGGCTAACGTTAGCGCTAGCTTTGTGGCTAGAAGTAGACAGAGCGATTTTAGAGAAATAATATGGCTTGCCATGCGGTTAATTGTACAAACAGACCATCCAAGAAAACTTTGCTCCAGTTTTTTCGGTAAGTGAGATTCTGGTATTGTTTTCTGATAGCAATGTTAGCACTAACTTCAGTGTATGCTTGCTTTATGCTCCAGCCGGGCCAGAAGGCTCAAGGCTTATATGTTACCCAAAGCTAATTTATTTGGCCAGCCATGTATAGCGAGCACCCATGTTACAGATACAGTGTGTAGTGTCAGTAGTATTTAGTGGCATCTAATGGTGAGATTAGATTCCAGCACTCCCTTGCTCATCCCTCCCTTTCAGAAAAGTTACAGAAGCCACAATGGCCTTCAAGGACAAGAAGCTATTTACTAAAGATGGCATCATCCACCACTGTTTCAAGTCTTTCAACAATTTCCCGCGATTAGGTGAAGATATACATTCAAAAAAACGGCTCTTTAACTGTACATAAAAAATCATGGAAAGTGTTTCCACATGATTAAACTGCTTTATTTCAGCATTAAGCAATTCTGTTATTCAAACTTAATGTACTTGGTTTGAGTCAACTTAATTTATTTAGGTTAAACTCAACTTATTTACTACGGCTGGGTCCAACTTAAATTAATAGGCTTGATCCAACTGATTTTACAGTAGTACAATTACACTAGTAAATAAAGTTGATACAACCCATGCAAATTAAGTTAACCCAACAGAATTGCTTAATGCTGAAGAAAGCCATTTAATCACATGGAAATACTTTCCATGATTTAATTACGTTGATTCAAAGAATAGCTTTTGAGTATTAATACATTTAAAATCTTTACAATGAACAGTAATTGAAACTTAACTTTCAACAAGTCTACAGTCTGGTTGGAGTCAAGGGTGGAAACATAACACAAAGCAAACAGGAAAAGGTGCAACAACATTGTATTTCCAACAATACATATGTGCAATGTTTTACACTGGCAGTGCAGTTGCTTGTTAACAACACAAAAAGGAAAAATACAGTGTTTCAATTTTGGCACGAGAAACTGAAAAACCGAAGATGCTGGGAAATAGGCCCTTCCTTTGTACTTAGATTCCCTTTAAAAATTTCACATTACTCTTATCAAATGCACTCAAATCTTAAACCTTGCACCTGTGGTTTAATGTGATGATGAACTCACACAGAAGTTAACAATAAACAATAACAATAAAAACATATTTACCACAGTAAGAATGTTTTTTAAACATATTTAAAATGTTTTCAGTGAAAAATAGCTAGGGATATTTTTTAAACAGGTTTCAACAAAGTCTACACCCTGGTTGGCATCTAAGTTGGAAAAATGATACAAGACTAATGGGAGATCTTGTAATGCAATTTGATAATGCAAACTCCCAAAATAGGCAATGTAAATGTTTCACACTAGCAGTGCAAACACTACAAAAACTGAAAAACACAGTTTGTCTTAATTTTGTTATGAGAAACTGATTTAATAATACAGCATACTGCTTTCCTTATTTATAAATGCCAGTAGACTGTACCTTTATACTTAAAAAAGCAGTATTAAAAAAACAAAAAAAACAAACAGATGAGCTGAACTCTGAGATGCTGGGTAATAGAGCCCTGTCTTTGTACTCACTTTCAACAAAAACAATTCACATTCCTCGTAAACATTTGCATTTACCAACACCTGTAGTTTAAGTGCTGGTGA
>JAQFJA010080074.1:0-11116 GCA_029874485.1 Naso brachycentron
GCTGACTCATTAAAACTAATTAAAGGGTCCTTAAAACAGATGTTTGAGTCTTTGGTTGTCATCACGGGGCCATATGTCACCTCATAAGAAAGAAGCCATTATAACCCAGAGGAATTAAAGATTGTCTGACAGATAAGTTGCCAGTTTCTTTCTCTATTAAAACAAAAGCATCCAGAAAACAGAAAGGCACATTTGGAGATACATGATTGGTTTTATTACCTTTAAACAAAAATTTGCTAGACGTTAAGCCCCATTTTTTGTATAAGAATGTATAAGAATATAATTGGCCTTTTTCTCAACATTTTTAACAATGTCTTTCTGTAACCAAAAATGCCAAGATAGCACAGAGTTTTCTTTGACTGGCAGTTCGGTCTTAATGATTACGACGCCTTTGAAAACTATCCATGAAGGTCTCATACAGGCCAACGTACTGCAGACATACCTAGAAGCTCTACAGCCAGGGGAAACAGCCAGAAAGAAATAGAACAGAGGTTGTAGGAACAGGTGGGGGGGGGAAACAGAAGAATACGCAGTATTAGCTGCATCACAGGACACACTGCATGTTTATGACTAGCCTGACCCACTGGTGTACAGTAAATCAGTATGAAGGTGATTTAAGTTTAATTATAACCAGCAGTGGGGGCTAATGCAAGCACAGCCAGGAAAGATCTCTTCTTTGATTTATAAGGTAGAGGCAGACAAATCATCCAAAGCTGGAAAGAAGTCTCTGAAATTGTGCCAGGCATTTTGATTTGGCTTGAGTTGTCATTTCTGATTCTACGCTCTAGATGGCGCAAGTTCAATCTGAACGATTAATGCAGACCAGAGATAAGCAGCCAGACAGACTTCATTAGTATCAGCCTTAAAATGTTAACAAAACTGCCTGAGATGTTTTATCACAGGTCTGGGGAAATTTTTTCTCACCTTTTCTTGCTTTTTTCTGGAGTTTTATGGTATCTAGCGACTTCCTTTTGATTTCCTGACGAGACCGTTTGTATTCTGTTGAGAGAAAGGTCGAACCAAACACTTATCCATTTCTGTCCAATACACAGTGCTCACAAATGAGTATTTATAGCTGGTGTCTCCTTGTCATCTACCTTTGGCATGGTCTTTGTCCAGCTGATTCGCCGTCTTCTTCCATTCCTCTATCCTCTCCTGGAGTGGCATCACCAGGCCTTCCATAAGAGCACTTCAGCAACAAGGAAGCAACACAGAAGAGAGCGTGAGAGATTCAGGGTTATAACAAAGTTAATTTTGTTTCCTTGACACAAGAACACTCAGCCAAGAGTGGTGAAATGAGATGAAGGTCAACAGATATAGGACAGGACCTGCAAACGCAATAATCTTCTCAAGGCAAAAGAGGAGAGAAAATTGAACTGGAGAGCCAAAATAAAAAACGGGATCACAGGTGACTCTTACTTGGTGAAGTGGCGTAATTTTGTCTCAATGCTGCGGTGTCGCATACACATCCTTGTCAGAGCCGAGCCGACGTCCCTGGTGGCACCTTTGATAAGACAAAACAAAACAAATTGTGACCTACAACATAAGAGGCTGGCATTGCAAATCACAGCTGAGCCTCTTGGCCTAGAAAAATGTAACTGCTTTTATAAGGAGACATAAAACATCAGGAGTACATTTTGAAAAATATCTTAAGTCAGATAGTTTTATTATGGCGTTCTTTTCCCTTTTGGAGAAGTGTTTCATCTGTTGGCCACTAGGCGGATGAGTGCTGCTAAAAGCCCATAAATGTCACATTTGTTTGGGGAAAGCAAATGTGACACAGTGCCACCATCCTTTCCTCCCGCAAAACATACATTTTACACTTGAGGACTGTCAAGTGCATGAGTAAAAAAAAAACAGCATGTGTGTATTGGTTATTGTACTTTTCCTCCCCACTGAAGTGTAATTAAAATGGGGTTTTCAGCCCCTAAAGCCCTGGCTGGCCTACTGTCTGACTGATGGTTCACAGGCTGCTGTAATATATGTGGCAGCACTGATCCTGTTGTAATCTGGGCCACATAGGGCTAATCTGAGGGTCTTTTTCACAAACACACACACATACACACACAAGAGGAAAGAGAGAGGACATCTCGGAGCAGCAGGCAGGCCCCATAGAGTGGACGCATGCGCAACTGTATTTGTACGTCTTGTGTGTGTGTCTGTGTGTGTGTATGTGTGTACAGGTGGTGTGATTTACCAACCCCCCCCACCCTTTCCGAAGTTCTCACCCCTCTATCCTGGAGGAAAAAGGAGGGAACCCTGTAAGGGGATATCCCTCTATTCTTCCCTACCAGTTCTGCCTTTCCTGTTCTGTTTCCTAAACACTGTTGATGCAGGGCGGACAGAGAAAGATAGAAACTGGCTCTGACCTGCACTGAAAAACACACAGTAAAGAAAGTAAGTGTGGTGGCACAAAATGAATCAAAAAGAAACACACACAGGCCTGAAATCAGACTCGGAGCGAGGAATGCTTCAGATGGTTGTCCGGTGAGATCTGTGCTATTTTCCAGTTATAACATTAAGAAACTAGGTTACTGTCTCCAGTCAATATCGCATCATGCTGCGAGTTCAAAAGACCAATTCACTCCAACGTTGCAACAGTTCAAAGACTCTCAGCAACAGATCTGGACCCCATCTCACGCAGGCATCATCGTCGGGCAGATGTAGAATAACTTGAGTGTGTTTGTGCGTGAGGGAGAACAAGAGAAGGTTGTTCTGCGTCTGCATCGCTTTTCTAGGAGACTGAGGGAGAGGGGGGAGGGTTGGAGGTGAGAGGTCATGCAGCTGTATCACACACAGGCCACACAAGCAGGAAGTGATTGAGTTAAATATGCAACCTGTTCGCTGAGCTCTTGATATAAATAGCAAAAGAGGTTTTCCATTTTTAAAGGAATGATGTTGAGTGGCTGTCATGAAACGGCCTCCACTTACAACAGCTCAAAGCTTCATAACGTCAAGTGTAAATTCAGATGTGCACTCAGGACACGTGCGCAGTGCACAGGTTACGCATCTCTCCTTATGGAATTATGATGGGGGGCGTCCACAGCTGCAAATCAGCTCTCACAGGACGGAGGAAGACTGAGGCAGAGATGCAGGGGGGATGGGGGGATGTGATGTGGGCTCTTTTATCTTTATAACAGACCTCCCCAATGTCACTGTCTGCCAGTGAGAGCCTCCATCCCCCACTCTCCTGTCCCATCCACACCTGCCAATTTCTTTTCCTCTCCACTCCTCTTCCCTCCCGTCTCCTCTGCTCCTCCTTCCCCTCCCTGAGGGGGATCAGCTGACAGTTACATCCTGGAGAGGTCCAGAGACTTCCTGCCAATGTCCAGGAGCCCCTCCGGACTCTGGCCTCGGCCGGATGGACACGGACAGAGTGATTTACTCCCATAGCACCCCACACGCACACACAGGCATGTGACAAACATAAAAAAAGCTGGGAGGTGGGTTTAGATTGACTAGAAAGACGAGAATATCTGCTTATAGATTTTAAACTATCTATTCACAAATCCTTGAAGAGTAATACCTCCTCTGTTACTCTTAAGGCTTCCTTGTTTTGTTACTCAAGTTTTTTGTTCACTTTTGTTAAGGTTTTATCCTGTTCTAAGTCCTTTATAATTTTTGTGATTTTGGACTCTATAGCCTATATAAAACATATTGAACTATTTCTTTATAGCCCCTTTTATGCTGCCAAAAAACCCATTTAAACCCACCAACATTGGGCTTTTGTTTGCAGTGGGATTGTATATATTCACCATTCAATCCTGGGTCAAATGACTGCAGTAGACTCTGCAGCAGACACTGCAGTCAACACTGGTATTAATCAGCTTCACCTTCGATAGGCATCGATGTGAACATCAGACCCAGGTGAAAATGCTAATTTGTGCAATGGCCAACTTCTACGCGTCACTGCATCGTGCCACTGTAACTCATACTTAAAGTGTTCTTATAGTACATTAATGTTTTTATACGTTGACATGTTTTGAACAATGACTTTCTGCAGACCACGGCCACTGTACAGGTGGGAGCACATATCAATAATGCCCTAGCTTTACAATATTCTAACGCTACTCGCTATATTTCTTGCCTTTTAACATTTAGAATTACTAAATCTAATCAGCAACACACAGTGACTATTCCCCCTCCACGCTTTAAGTTTTAGCATCCGTGCATAGTTAACCGAACTTTGTATAAAGTACCATTCTAACTGTTGATTCGCCGGTGCATCCGATTTCTGTCCCTACCTGTAAAATGAGTTTTACAGTTACAGTTAATTTGGATGAAGGAATGCGCCTCATTGTGTGGAAACGCTGTGATGCATGAGATGCCAGTTGACTTAAATATTAACTATGATCAATGACAGATGCAGATGTTGTATCAGAAATTAATTGGGGTGTACTATGCTTAACTGTTGGGTGTCTGAGTGTGATTGGAGGTGGGTGGGAATGCCACACATCGTTTTGTCAGAGTAGAAGCGATATAGTGATATGAAGAATGACAATAAGACAACATTGTAAATGACTGCAGAGTGGAATGTCAGACTAGTAAACTGTTTTGTCACAAGTCAATCTAGGCGCACTGCACTTTATACTCACAGCTACAGAGTAATCACTGCATGTTGGATGATCTGGCTAGATTATTAGTTAAGTTGATTGCAGGGCGAGAGAGGTCTGCTGGTGGAGCTAGATTGACTTTTAAAAAAAGAGAAAGAGAGCAGCGTACTGCGCTGTCAATTTATGTTTGTCTCAACAGAAACGGTCCATGCTTACAGAGACACAACTCAGGCAGGAATCATTTGCATTTCTATGTCTGTTAGTGCTAACATCTACAATTGTAAGGTCAATCCAAAATGAAATGGTGCCGCGCCTAGATGACATGACGCACCAAAAAGAAAAAAGAAAAAAAAAAAGGCAAAATCACAGTCAGACCCGTGTCACCTATTTTTAGCAGGTTTACCCATGTTTAAAAAACCAGCGTATAAACGCTCAATTTGGTTTGTAAAGGTTATATCTAGATCCATCATTACATGAGTAAGGGCTGACAAAGAGATTATTTAGCGAACCTGGACCCCTGGAGCTTTAAGGGGGGCAGTGCCAACCTCACAGCAACCACATGTGCATGAATGATGAAAAACACGAACCAGGATGTAAGAGAGCTATTATGCAACCCAGTCATATATCCTAAGAAATGAAACAAACAACTGGGAGCGACTGAACATCACAGAAATGTGTGGTTCATTATAACAGAACTGTCATGCATGTAGCTGGGGCTGACGGCGCCTGGTTCAATAGATATGCCAAACATAAATGTAAATTGCCACCAGATCTGTTGTGCATGTTGAGTCGTGCATGGGACTGTTGGTGGGAAGGTCAAACCCCCACGGCTGGGTTTTGTTGGGAGCCTTATGGCTCCAGTATCCAGGACCGGCGCAGTGTGGTCTAAGTGTTTAGTGAGTGGTCTCATCCAGACTTCTGGTTTTGATTAACTCCCGGATTCCTCAGGGAAGGAGGAGTGTTTTAATAGGCCTGCTTTATAGGGGGCTCTCCTGCCAGGAGCCAGAAGCTAAACTGCCACAAGCCTCAATCTCTCATGTCTTCAACATGGGAGCTTAGCTCAACTGTTTCTCTCTTTCAGCATCTAAAACCTGCTGCTCAGCTCAGGTTTTATTTTCACTTGAGACTACCGAGCTGGACTGAGATTCTGCAGGTTACGCCCCAGGCGCGCCACACCCGCACAGAACTAGCAGCAACAAAGGCCAATTGTTGGGTTGCCTCACGTCGCCTGTGTCTTGGCCAAAAAGCTGCACTTAAACACATCGCCAAGACCTCAGCCAGCCCAACTAACAAGTATGTTCTGCGCCTGCATGAGAGCAAACAACTCTCAAGACCAGCAGGTAAAGGCAGTCTCTTTATCTGCACTGAGATTTTTTCTAGTTTCATTTTTAATGACAGATAAAAACTGTCCTAACCATTTTTACACCACTCTCAACCACAATGGTTTTATCATACTGCTTCTAATCAAGATATGTTGAATAGATAAGTGTAAATGGCAACGGCATCATCAGCCTTGGTCTCTGGTTTGGGACTTAAAAGATGCAGAGGAAGAAAATAATGAGAAATCACACCTGCGAGAGCTCATGGATACTACAGCAAGAAGCTGAAGGGGCTTTCCCTACGTGGTGTAAAGAGCCATACACAATGAAAACTCTGATTTTACAAACTTCACTTGGCTCTTTCCTGTTCAGTTTCATGTTAAACGAACTTATCAGTCAAGTCATCCAGAGGCAAAACACTACCTAGATTGTATATCCACAGGGAAACAGCCAGAGTGTTTTCTCTCACTGATGGACACAGTTGTCAATTTAACGCAAGGCAAATTTGCCTGAAAAGTTTCGTCTAGCGTGAACAGTGTGGGATACATCGCAAAATCTATGGCGACAGACACTCAGTGACAGCCAGACCCTGGCCCACAGCAGACTGCCAGCTTGGTGTGTCAGAGCCTTTGGACTCATCATTAGCGATGGGACAAAATATCAATAAAACAATATGTTGTCATCCTAACTCTGATGCCAAATATCAATATTTTAGTTCAAATAATATGTTGCTGTAAACAGATTTTTTTGCCAAGTTGACTCACTAGCGTCATGTCTTCAGGACTCCTCACGATGGTGCTTATGACATGAATGTAGGTGAAAAGAATTTTAAGAGAGATGTGCCAGCCACTTTCTATTCTAAAGTCTCGACCCACTTTGGCTTTTACAGCATCAATGGGACAAACTAAATTTTTGTATTTATTTATTTAAAGTATGCATTTTGTATTTTTTATTTAGGCAGATATCGTGATGTATTCAGTTAGACAGATATCATGATGTATCATTAAATAATTGTTTTGCAACATATCAATTATCACAGAACCCCTCTATTGTAATATTATCATTATCATGGAGAACATATTGCATATTATATCGTGAGTTACCCTCTGATTGCCACACCTAGTCATCATTGCAACCGGGGTTATTAAAGCTGAACCCAGCGCTCCTGAGTCGAAAGGGAGCTCCCTCTCTTTGCTTCCTGTGTCAATAAAGTATGTTTATGAGGACTGTAGAGAGAAAAGGTACAGAACATCCTCACAGTTACACTTCCAGGAATATGAAGTCCCTTTTGGTTTTCTTGCTAAGCTCTAATACAGCTGGTGCTTTGCTAAGGAAATTCCATCATCCGTGAGACAACAGTTATTGCTCACGTTGGCACCCCGGTCACAGAGTTGGCACTGACAGTTAGGCCTCCTGCCTTTAACCTTCCTCGCTCTTTTTAAGTGCTACAGAATGTGAACTGGCAGGGACACAGCGGAGGCCACTGATGGATGAAAGGGGCTGCAGGATGAGAAGGGAGGAGAGGGGAGGATGAAAGAGGGTAAACACTGCCAAGGTGCCGGCTGGGTTCGGCCACTCAAGGGGCAGAGGAAGCGTTAGCTGGCTGCTGCAGGTGCAACAAGCACTGCCAGGACCAAATCTCACAAAGTAGGTCCAGTAAATATATTTACAACTAATGAGAAGTAGGACTAAGCAGGAAGAACTGGTTCGTGTGATGTTTTTGAAATATTATCATGATCTTTATGTAGTTTGTGTTTATTTTCTCTAAAGAAGCTAAAACCTCATGCAAGTGCCAGTTTTCCAGTGAAGAAAACAAACAACAAAGACGATGAGGAGGAATTGCTTTGAAGTTGTTTAGTTACCAGTTGAGCAAATGCGCAACTGACATTTCTGAATTCAAAATCTTAAGAAACATCATAGATTCACATCATCAAACATTCCCTTCAAAGCACAGCTGGAGTTCTAGTGGTGAAGCCCAGTGGGAGCAGTCAGTATTAAAAAATAAAAAAGCATTTCTTGTGTCTGCTGGTTAGGGAGCAAAATCATACGATGAAGGCAAGAGTGATCACCGATTGCGGAATAAGACTAGTGTGCAGCATGTGTGCAGGAAGGGAGTGTCAGAGGATGGCAGACACAGACAGTTTTTAGAGAAATTCCCCAGAAACTCTCCAATCGAAAATGTGGGATCATCGCATCCTTCAGGGCCTGACTTGAAAAAGTATTTCAAAAGATGCTTTGTTCATGATTGTAACACAAAGTAAAAGATCTGTTTCACTCAGTTTTTATGTTAATTTTTTATCAGCTCCAAATGTACTTTAAATTGACAGATTGGGGTGAATGAGTGTTGAACTTAATAAAAAAAGCCTGGTGTGATGTGACAGTGTTTGAGGGGATTCACACTGAAGGTACTGTGAATGAAAAATATCGGCCAGCGCTGTTTGTATTCTTTGTCTTCAGTGAGACTTCTCCTCTCTTGTATTTACGTTGCACAGATTGAGCACTGGACTGTTCTGCTAACCAAACCAAAGTTTACTTTGATCACTGTTTTGAGTTAATATTGGCTTTACTTGTCTTTTGTGGTTCCACAGAAATTAATAAGTACATTAATTATTGCACAATTACAACTGCAATTACCCACAGGTTTACTTTAGACATTTTTTTTCTTCTTATGACACGAAAACAATGACCATATATGTCAAGTTCAAAAATCTTATCTTGAACTTGAAATATTTTAAGTTTTTTTGTTGACAAAAAGTATCTGACGTTAAAAAAAGTACAATAAGCTGCCTTACATAGTGATGCTACGTGTGTTTGTGGTCAATTACAATAGAGAGCGCATTAAAGTCAGAGTTTAACTTCTTCTGACACAACAGAAACCCAATCACACATGTAACATATTCAAAAGGAGTAATGCTCCATAGAACTGCAGTTAATACCAAACGCAGATACAGAGAATGAAAAAAGTGTACACTTTACAGGGATTAGCCTCAAATTGAATAACGTCCCACTTTCTGAAGAAAAGTTTTAAAAGCAACTCTCTAAGAAAAGGTCACAAAATGCCCTGAAGATCAAACAATGTTTAGTTATTTTCTTAACTGTTTTAAAAAACCCTACACAAAACATTTTCAAATCATGAAATACAAGTATTTCGGCTGAAATACATGACAATTTACATAATCAATTAGCTTGTCCATTCTATAGATGATTGTGTAATTGTGCCTCCATAAAATGTCAAAAAGAATATCAAAACTGCCAATCACAATTTTGGCTGAAAAGCCCCAAACCCAAAGATGTTAATTGACAGAGAGAAAACAGGCAAGTCCTCACAACTGAGAAGATCTGAGAATTGACCTTAAAAAGAAAACACAACAATAAAAAAGCATGTAGTGATGTGCTGTGTGTCTGTAGTAGAAACCAAAACAGCATCAAAACCTTCTGTGTCATTTCCTTCCATGTGGAATGTCACGTCTTACCAGCAACAATTCTAATGAAAGACAGAGGAAATGGCCCCAAGATCAATTGTTTTTGTCACACAGTCAAACACACACACACACACACACACACACCCATTGTTGTCTGGCCAACACACAGAGCAGAAACACTGTGTGTGTATGTGGTGTAAACATGTTCTGGAGTGCATTAGGACGAGACTGAAGGAGAAGGAGGAGAACAAGGAAGTCGTATCTTTTTGTTGGAGGATCTTCCTGCTCAGGGACATAAATGTTGCTAAAAATAAACGCCTCCCCTTGTCCAGAGGTGCTTTTCATCGGAGCTGAAAAGAGAGACATCAAGAAAAGTGAGGGAAGGAGAGAAGTACTATATTGTGCAATACAATCGAAAGAACAGAAAATCCAAATCCTCCGAGAGAGTACACTGGAGAATCTTATATAATAAAAGGGACCCAAGATGCATCGCAACTCCATATACAAACAGACAGAGACAGACACTGAGGCAGCAGTCTGTGACTCAGTGTTTAATGGAGCAAAGCCTGCGAGCCAGCTGAATCAGATGACTCAAGCTGTCCTGCTTTACCCCCTTTACTGCCTTTATCTCAGCTGACAATGTTCTGCAGCTCTGCTCATTTGCAAACAATCCTCCGAACAATGCTGACACCAGTGCTGCTGCTCATATAGCATTTCACAAGCTCCAGCCCAAACCTGAAGCCCTTTAGGTTAAACAGCATTGTTTAGTATCACTGCTCTGAAGTCTCCTCAGTGCTGAGCTTGCAGGAAGAGACCGCAGGCCAGTCGGAGCATTAACATCAAATATAAACTTTGTACATACTTTATATTCATGTAGTCTAGCAATGATGAAACTTTTTCAGGAGGATGGTTGGACTGAAAGGTTCTTTTCCACTTCAGCAACTTTGTATTACAGATAGTAATAGATACCACCAATCGTGAAAAAGGTTCACCTAATTTTAATTTCAAATCATAGCATCTATTTTCAAACTGAATCCTCTTTTTCATGCTTATCGATTCTGATCCATTACCTTGAATATCCTCTTCATAGAACAAGAGAAACTAGAAATCCGTCTTATCCCCCAGAAAGAGTGAAAAATCTCTGCATCAAAACTTGATGAGTTAATGGCCATGACAGCAACTCAGTGATGCGGTGCACCGTAAAGGTGGGAACACAGGATCATTTGTGCTAATGCAAATGTCAGCAGGCTAATATGCTCACAATGACAATGCTAACATGTTGAGAAACAGCGGGTTATTATCAGTGTTCACCACCTTAGTTCAGCATGTCAGCATGCTAATTAGTACTCAACACAAAGTACAGAGGAGGCAGTAGGGCTGTGCAAAACAAAAAAAAATCAATATTTATATATATATCGATACTTTTTAAAATGATATATCGATATTCCAGCCCCTAATATCAATACTACCAGGACCATGTCGAGAAGGCGAAAATTTTCGCCATCTCGACGTTGGTCGAGGTTTTACCTGTTTCTCATAGTGTATGAGAATTATGCACCTAATCTTCAGTAAATTGGAACATCAAACTTCATCAAAATAGTTTGTCAACTCAGTTACCTATATAATGAGATGTCCCTGCCTATTATTAGATTACCTGAGTGGCATAAAGAAAGTTGTGTTTTCAGCACTGTTTTTAAATTTTGAGTAAATGGTGTTGAGTATTGCAGTATATGGCATTATATATCACTGTCGTATCGACAGTATCGTATCACACTGTATCGAGGTACGTATCATATCGTGACGTCCTTGACGATACCCAGCC